>CAUYQV010037164.1:0-21161 GCA_963574575.1 Galagoides demidoff
CCCTGGGTAGAGTGCCATGGCATCACAGCTCATAGCAACCTCCAACTCCTGGGCTCAAGCGAGTCTCCTGCCTCCGCCTCCCAAGTAGCTGGGACCACAGGCGCCCGCCACAACGCCTGGCTATTTTTTGGTTGCAGCCATCGTTGTTGTTTTGCGGGCCCGGGCTGGGGATTTGAACCCGCCACCTTAGGTGTATGTGGCTGGTGCCTTAGCCGATTGAGCCACAGGCGCCGAGCCCTGATGTTATTTTTCAAGCACAACCTTGGCCTAGAAGACCTGAGGGTGTCAAAGTGGGAATGCTACATGAAGGTCTTTGCCCTGCTGCCATCCGATGAGCAATTCTCATTTTCCTGTAGAAAAATCATTCCTCAGACTGCCAAGAGGCTGATGGCAGCTATAGTTTATATTAAACAGAAGGTTGGTCTGCAATTAAATGCTTGTCTGTGGCTGGGCTCAGCACAGTATAAATCCCGTGGAAGGACATGCCAGTAGCTAACGAGTGTGGACCACGTCCAGGATGTGAGCCAAAGAAGAGAAAGTGCTTCATGTGCTTTCGCGTGAGATCATTAAGAGGTGAATAGACTCTGCCCTCCTCCTGTTGACAAACTGAATGGAAAGGAGTGCTGAACTACTCACCTGCACACAGGCTGAGAAAAGAGGAAGTTCTTTGCACAGGTAACAGGGTGAGATAACCATCCATGCCGTGAATGAGTTCAAGTTCATATACAGAACACACACTTTGAAACAGAGTAATGCTGTGTCTACACACATACTAATTTGATAGAACTAACTTTTCAAACTAATTTTAGAACATCAGAGGTGTGGATATTTTTCCCATTTATGTGTAACAGGTCATATATACAACTAAATATTTCTTTTCCAGCTGAAAGTTTAGAAACATTAGACACAGTTTCTAATTTGGAGCAAACCTCCTGTATCACAGATTCATTTCTTTTTTCTTTGTCAGGAAGCCATTAATGTTATAATTATAAGAGGACATGAGAAAAATCCAGAGCGTATATCTTGCTTCCGGTCCCCTGATAAATTATAGCATAATGGCTGCTATTTCCACAGCATCTGTAAATTAGGATGCAAGTCTGTGTGTAAGATATACAAATATTGGATGCAAGAGTTAGTTATTAGGGAATTTAACACTGACACAAGGCCAATAAAATATGTTCCCGTATGTCTAAACTGAGAACTCAGAGATGGAACCAGATCATTAGAGCTATCCAAAGGGATGTGGCCAGATAGAAGTCCACTTTGAACTGGGCCAAATGAGATCAAAGCTCTGTTTCCCTGTGAGCGGCAGGGCACCTGTGAGCTAGCTTTCATATACTTGTGCTCACATGGCTGATCTGGCTGAAGGGCACCTCCCTCCTGCCTCTGCACTGGCAGTAGCCTGGATGGCCTGGAGCAGTCCTTTGCCTGAGAAGCATGCCTCCTTGCTCACCCTTTTTAGCATCTCTTTCTCAATATCCTGGGTTAAAATAAGATACTACTAAAATACTCGCATCGAAGCAAAAGCAGAAGTGATTTGGAATCAAATCTTATTTTTTTTTTTGTAATATTTATTCTAATCTGCCTCTCAGTAGATTGGCCAAAGACCCTGGTGACAAACCTCCAGAAAGTGTGAAATAGTACCTGATTGGGCAGGAGAGGCATACAGAGGGTGGGAGCTTTGGGACAATGTCCTTGACCAATGAAAGCCAAAGAGGGGAGGATCTCTGAACTAACTGCAGGTTACTACTCTCCTGCTCACCTTTCTCTCCTGTTTACACCAAATCAAAATGTCAAACTGAAGTCATGAAACAGCAGTCTGTTTATTTTCTTTAAATCGTCCTTGGGAAAAAGAACCAGGTAATTCAGTTGGTTAGGAAAGACTAAACAGACACACTCCCTCTCTTCCCTGTGTCCTTGCCAGCATGTAATTAACAGAGATCACTTTCCAGGGAGTCGCCGAACAAACAGGGACTGTTTTCCATGCGGAGTGTATGTGTCTCCTGAGGACAGAGATAGGAGGTAAGCAACAGAGGGGGGTTGAGGACCCCCCTGGAAATGTCCCTGGGACAGAAGACCCTACTGTGGCCCCAAGTCTAGGGATTCGGAAAGTAAAGCAAACTCACCCAAGCACAGTGCCCTTTGAGGGCTTCAACTGGAAAAGCAAACAGATTTGGCAGGTCAAACGCACTTAGGGCGGGATGTTTATACACAGCTATTTCTGTAATCGGAGCTGATGAGACGTGGGTACTACGGTTTAGCTCAGTTCCTGGCCCCTCAGGCACACACAGCCATTGCCTGTCCTTGGGGATGTTGCGTGTGTGTGAGTGCTGCCGGGGAGGTGGTGCGTGCACAGAGGCCACGCTGTTTTCCCGTCCCAGCATTTCAGCAGGTCTCCTCCAGCGGCCACATGTTACCTTCTAAAGACTGTGATTGGTGTTTGGATGGCTCCATAAAAATTCTCTCAGGAAACAGTTAAAATAAACATTTCCAGGTCCCATCTAAAGGTTCTGAGTTAGTAGGGCTAAGGTATGCTTGGGTCACGTCTGTTTTAAAGCTCTCAGCAGCTGATAGTGATGCCATGTTTGGAAGGCCTTGATATAAAACAGAGTGAAAAATACCCATGAAGCAGATAACTAAAAATATTTATTTTATTATTTCCCCCAGCCATGATTGTTGAAAGTCTAATTTATTTGACAAAACTTATTTAAATAGAGGCAGTAGGTAGCAAATATTGCTGTCAGTGGTTAAAAAAAAATGTTATTAAGTTCTCAGTAGGGTCAGATTTTAACATTTGGAGCATCACAAATTTCTTCTTTTAGAGTTTTTCTCTTGGTTATGATATTCCTCATAGTTGCCTCATTCTCAAGCAACTATGCTTCTAAAGGGCCTGAGATACTTATTCTTGCAATTATTCTTGAGTAACTGTATACCAAAAACGATGGAGACTTTCTATAAGCAGAGACAATGATCCGTCCAGCTCTAACTCTAACTGCTATTTTGCTTTGCCTTGACCACCAATCTACCCATTACTTTATATACACTCTTTCTATGTGTCTTTTCTCCCAACGGCCTTTTAAATTACGGGACATGTCTTTGAATATTTAGAAAAATGTATCTAGGGAATTGCACTGTAACTACTCTCCAGGCAAGCCAGATTTTTTTTTTAACGCATCCTACCCAGTCCGCAGGCAGATATGTACACAATGTCTTAATTATAGAACAAAACATTATAATGCCAATCTCCAGAGAGTCATGAAAATTAAAAAAACGAATTTCCAACCAGTAAGGCTCTGTAAAAACCAACTGGACAGAAAAGCAATTCATAGGGAAGCAGATGGAGGCAAATGGTGAGCCCAGGCGGTGCGGAAGCCTGCAGCTCCACACAGTGGGTGGGGAGAGGTCTCGGATTCGCTTGTGATCTTCCCAAGAGATTTTTTTCTTTGTCAAATAATTCATAATTGAAGAATGTACATGCTTTGTTTCTCTTCGGGTTCATATTACTTTCTAGTCACTACTCTTTCCTCCAGGTAGATCTCTGCATTGGCGTGTGCGTGTGTGTGAAAGAGAGAGGGAAAGAAAGTGATGAGGAGATATGTGCTTTTAGTTGGCTGCTGTAGCTAGGTGGTTAGCATGCTGGGCCTGCGTACCACGGTTCAAGCCTTTGCCTGAGCCTGACAGACAAACTTAATAAACAAAACAAATGCTTTACACTTGGTATAAGGAAACCAAAAGAGAAGGATATTCTTTGTAGTACAGATGTCTACTAGTGTTATCCGCAATATTACAGTTAATTTGAAAATTGTTCCTAACACAATTTTATATTATTTCTTTTAGCTACATATAATGCTAAGTTTTGGTAAAGCCCAAATCCAAAGATCAAGAATTATTAAAAATTCTTATTATTTAAAGCTATAGATTAGCGTTTTGTTGAAAGTAGCTGGTGAGCCAAATATTAGGAAAAAAACAAGAGAATGCTATTGGTCATTCTACTGATACTGACCATAAAGGGAAAAAGGAAATAGAGAGATATCCAGGTTGCTGATAACTGTTGTTGGCAGGAGGAGCAGAGCTGTGAGGTGGGCAGAAGAGGGGAAGTGAGTGCCTTAAGGAAGATGAGGGGGGGAAAGGCAACCCATGGAAGGCAGAGGGAGGGACAAAGATTAGAAAAGAGACAGCTGACCACAGGTCCTGTGACAATGATGGGATGGGGAGGTGGGGTGGAGGGGCTAAAGCAAATGAGAAAAGTCAGAAAGCTGCCGCTCTGAGAGGCAAGCCAGCACTCAGGAGCGCCTTTGTGCTGCACCAAAAATATAATTTGAATTAAGGGTGGAATTTAGAAAGACAAGGACTAGGAAATGGATTTAGGGTGGTGTAGGGGAGGTGGAATTTCTCCTCTATCCTCCTAGGGACTTCCAGCTGGGCCTAAGAATTAAACGGACATACAGCAGATTAATAGGAAAAAAAACACAGTAATTTTATTTAGTAATTTTTACATGTACATGGGAGGCTTCAAGATAAAAGACCCAGTGAGGCAGTTTATACCTTAGGTTAGACAAAGAATAGTAAATTGTGAACATGTGATAAGACAAGAGGGTTTGGAGTAGGGCAGTTAATTGTGGAAAAGGGACTAGAAAGATAAAAGTTACTTTGGGTTTGTTTGCAGAGATTTCTCTTGGCCTCAACTCCCCAGCTCTGCTGATTCAGAATGCCTTTCTTCTTTCTGGCACAGGGAAGGCACCTTTCACATGGGAGTTATATCTCTTACTTTCAGAAAGAGAAAGGAAGGTCAGAGTGCCCTTCATGGCTCCAATATTTTTCAAGTGCCTTTAACTCAAAATAATCAGTATGCCAAACTGGCATATTTGAGGGTAGTGTATTTTGATCCCTTACAATAGATGTAGAATTCAATGAAAGGGCTTACTTTTGTATTCAATTGGTTATTAAATTTTAACACAGTATAATAACTCAAAACAAGTTAATTAAATATATTAATTGATCAATGTTTAAAAGAATGTGACTTTATAAAAATGACAGAAACTTCAGGGTTTTCCAGGAGTCAGATGTCCCTGCTGCTTTGACAGCCATACCTTTAATATGTGGACCTGTAACGTGTGTAGACTTTTTCTAAAAGACACTCCCAATGTGATAGAGTCCCATGCCACCAATAGAGTTCTGAGTCTTCTGTTCAGTTAATGACACTGCATTCTTATGTAGAATACTGAAAGGACTAAATTGAAAGGTGGTATCCTGAGTCACTAAACCCCAAAAATCTCAGTTTATGGGGTGACAGCTCACCTGGTTAGGTTGCTATTTTAGAAAGTTAATCTGTTAGTGGTTCGGCTGTTATGGATTTTAGAATTTGGCCAACTCTCTACCCTTAAAAATACGTAGGTTTCCTTTTATTCTTTTCTTACTTTTTTTTTAACCAACCACCTGTCACTTAAACTACTGTTCTTAACTAGAATGACAGTTATTTCAACAGGATTGCTATAGGTGCCAGCAGAGATTGGTTCCAGTTTGCAAAATTTCAAAATTTGTCATTTCTTGGCTTTCTCTAATCCACCCTATTCTTGTCCTTGCAATCTAGTTATTGATGAATCTGTGTTCAGCCATCCCCATCATACAACCAAGACAAGAAGTGACATACAAAAATCTTTAAGGGGGTGGAGAGGTATTTCTGCAGAATTAAAATGCTGCCACAGAAAATAACCATTGAGTTTGTATGAAAGGAAATACGGAAATTAGCTGATGTCATTTTTAATATCAATTGGCTTCACAGGGGTCATGGAGGCAAGAAATTAAGATTATCAAAGGCTAGAGAAGAAATAAAATAGATGTATACCTTAAAACATTTTCCTAGTGGCTCTGGATGGCAATTGAAGACTTATTTCCTCATGTTCAAAAGCTGAGTAGACGTACCTTCTCTGAAATTTTAAGTGGCAGATGCCAAGGTATTCTGTGGTGTACCCACTGCTAAGTGCTTAATACAAATCATGTGGACAACCTCAAGGATCTGATAATATAGAATCCTAATTGTTCCCATGACAGACACTAGGTATAGAAAAGATGGGTACGGAGAAATTCTTGAGGAATTCCAGACTGACAGGTAAAATGTATTTAGCATTTGTGATGTTCCAGACAGGATGCTAACTGCTTTATATCTATTCATCATTTAACCCTCAATCTGCCTTAGAGGCAGATACTCTAATTTGACATGGAGAAAACTGAGGAATGCAGAAGGCTGAGTAATAGGGCCCCTAATTAATAAGGGGTACAGACAGCTGAACTCAGAACTGGCGGACTCCCCAAGTCAGGGCCTTAGCTGTTAGACTCCATAGCTTTTATATAATAGCATGTACCCTATAGTTTGCAAAAAAAGAAATAAAATGGATTTTAAAGTGAAAAATATCACAAAAATGCAAACTATTAAAAATAGTTCCTCTAAGAATCTAAGGGTCTAAAAGGAGACCTTTCCATTTGATCCCACAATCCCATTAGAAATTCCAAAAGAAAAACATCATTTTAGCATAAGGACATTTGCACTTGAATGTTTATAGCAGCTCAATTCACAATCACAATGATGTGGGGAAAAACCCCACGCGCCCATCAACCTGTGAATGGATTAATAAACTGTGGTATATGTTTACTATGGAACTCAGCCATAAAATAGATGGAGACTTTTCATCTTTTGAATTTACCTGGGTGGATTTGGAGAACATTCTCCTAAGTAAAGTATCTCAAGAATTCAAAAGCATGTAAAGAGGAAGAAAATTATAAAATGTACATGGTGGGTTGTATGGGTGATCACTGTATAATTTTTTCAACTGTAGTGTATGTTTGAAAAATTGCCTAATAAAATTTTCAGAAAATTAAAAAAAAAGAATAGAAAAACAAGCATCCTATGTACTCAATACTATTAATTGGTTGAAGGTAGTAGATCAATAACTATAGGCCCATATGAGAGAAAAACACAAACTCAAAAAGGAGGGGGGGAGAGTACGACGATGTAGGGGTATATGGGACACTTCCTGTGAAGGATTGAACTGCAACTTGGACTTTACCTAACAAATGCCAAAATGTAACCTAATCACATTAGGCCCCTCATATTAATAATAAAAACCACTCCCCTAAATGCTCTTCCTTTATAAGAATTTCCTCTTCAGGTACATGGAAGTAAGAATTTACACTGATTTTGAAGATTCATTGCAGAGGAAGAATTAACAAAGTCTATGTCAGTTTAAATGGCTCGACCCTTAAACCCTTACACTGTAATTATCAATTCTCTTCATTTCTGGATTTAGTTTAGATGTTTAAGTGCATCCTCATCTGAGTCACTGCCACTCACACTTCAGACACTCAAAAAAATCAAAGTTACAAACATGGTGAAGATCAATGGTTTTAAAAATTGTTTTAGCAAGAGCATCTTGATTTTCTCATAAAAGAGTATGAACTAATAGAAACACAGAGTGTATCTCCTAGAGTTTAGGAGACAAAATTATAACTTAGATTTTTCTGTAACTAACATTTAATGATAAATATAGATCTAGTTCAAGTGGAGACATCATAATCACATCATAAAGGAAGACACAGAACTTGGGCCA
This sequence comes from Galagoides demidoff, assembly GCA_963574575.1. Classification (NCBI taxonomy): domain Eukaryota; kingdom Metazoa; phylum Chordata; class Mammalia; order Primates; family Galagidae; genus Galagoides; species Galagoides demidoff. The sequence goes on from CAUYQV010037164.1 coordinate 7,605, forward strand.
TTCAAAGAATATACATCAGTTAGGGGGTAGTGTCTACCATGATCTTTAGCTACAGCAGAATTCTTTCAAGTGGTGAGCCTTTTTCTTATAGGATCAAAGGACAGTATTCCAGAAATGTTTTCTGAATATTCAGCAGTCATAAAGCAATGAGCTCTTCAAGGAGAAGAAATGTATTTACTTGTCTCTATATCCTTGAGCACATGGATTTGTGTATGAGTTAATGGATATATAAACAATAGGAGTGAATAAATGAGCAAGAAGCAATGAATCTTCTCTAGCCACTACTGATAAACAGCCACCCACATTTCCACATATCTGGATATTCAATATTTATCTTCTTATTTTATAGGTCTGAGTTGCAGAACTATACATCCAAAATTTTCCTAGGTGCTCTGAATTACTGGCAGATAGAAAATAGCTGCATTAATATAACTTGAAACCCAAAAAAGCCCACTCCTGAGTTAGAATGCTATGTTCTTAATTTGTTCATTTATGTTTGCATAAATATTTGTAATTAATATTTATAATTTAAATATACATAATAGTTTATATTTTTATGTTCCAACTTCATTCCCCAAAGAACTTGAAATAATTAACAGAATGTTACATACAAAACCAGGTTAAAAATGTGAGATGAAAAAAGCAAAAGAAATACAGAGATCAAAGAGAATCAGTCAAGACTTTGTTTTAAAGACTGTGCTGGCTTAGAGCGGGGGGATAGGGTGTAGAGTAGAGAAACTCTTGATCAGAGTTAGCATTTGTGTTGACTTTGAGGTTTTAACATTGCCTTCCACAGCACGGTAGGTGAGCTCAGGGTCAATTTTCCTCTGCTTACAGTGTGTCATTGCTTTTCCCAGGCTTGTGTTCTTTGAGCCAGCAACACTTTTATAAAGGAGAAAATACTTTTATTGTTAGTGATTCTTTCCAGAAAGTTCTCCCTTGCCCAGCTTATTCATTTCACTAATATCATTGAAAAACAACAACAACAACTCTTCAGCTGCCATTTAAGAATAAAGCTGGGAATGATTAAAGTTATTCTAGTGATAAGAAATGGTTTCAACTGTCTGGAGATGTTAATCAAAAAGGGAACAATAATCCCCAAGGAAGATGTGTCCACCTGGGCACCCTGAGGCTCCTGAGACTGCAGCTATTCTTACAGCTCACATAATTGGGTGTTGTGTGAATAAATGAGAGCAGGGAGGCCTGGGGAAATGCAGGGAGAGCACAGAGCAGAGAATGCAAACTCTTTTAAAGTCTGAATATCCAAAGTGAAGGAATCAAATTGTGGGTCACTGGTTCAGCTTTTGTGGAAGACCTTGAACAGACCAACCTGGATTCAGGATGAAATGGGACACTTGTGGGTCGCTCCAGGCCAGATTTCCTTTCACTGTTCCCACTCAGCTGCCCTGCAAGCACCAGACAGCTGCAATTTCCAAACATACCCCTGGATCCACTGCTTACTTTGATAATGGGAAGGGGAAAGTGAGAAATCTCCCTGGGTTCCTATTCACTTTAAAGTGGTCAGACCAGTAAAGGGAAGATAAGTTTACCAACTCCCCTCCTCCCCTACCCCATACTGAACAGTTTAACAGGCAACCAATCCCACAGACTCACCAATATCCAGAGCATAAGGCAGACCAGAAGCTCAGCCCAGTTCTCCAGGACATTCATAATTCCCTGAACCTGGTTTCTGGGGCCCTGTCATTGCCATGAGGGGGAATGGTAGACAGGGTTCCAGCTCTTAACACGTGACCAAAATAAAGCTGCAAGGGGTTTTTCAACTGTTAAGTCCTTAGAACTCTGATGATGCCACTCTGTGGCAGCATTAGGAAAGAATTTTTTCTTTTGGATTTCTTTAAAGCATAGCCAAGAGAATTAGCAAAATGTCAAATACCCAGAGAGGTCTACAAACCTTAAGACAGAGTTCAGATTTGGTTTCAGAGGGTTTGTAGGAGTGTCTACCTGTGTCTTCGGAAGCAGGGTGGGAGAACTGAGATGAACATTAGATTTGGAATTCAAGTCTCTTCTCAGCCATTCACCAGTCTCATTATGGGGAGGTCATTTTACTACTCAGGCTCTCAATTTCCTTTTCCTTAAAGATAGGGATTTGGAAGACTCAAATGTGAAAATATAGATTATAATGCTCAGCAATATTTCTTGGCACCCAGATGCTTCTCAGTTCAGATTAATCTGAAATAGACCATGCGGGGTTAGAAGGAACCTAGTGGACCACTTGGCACTCACTTCAAGTAATGCTTCAAAGCCATGGGATAATACTAGACTGTCCTAAAACCATGAGCTGCTTTCACAAACTCCAGCTTCTTTATGAGAAGAGAGAGCTCATGTGTTAGATGTGAAGTCACTTAGGTCTAACAATGGAAGGGATAGGCACTGGGTTGATGCCAAAACCCGGGGACCCTTGTGGAAACATGCCTTCTGCTCTGTGCATGGACTGACTCATGCTTAGACTCAGTGACTTCTCCTCAAGAAAAGTTAGCAGTAAGCTACTAGGCTGTCAGGGTTCATGTGTGACAATGACTTTATAGTTATATGATTGAGCAGTAAAACATCAGGGTGGCACACATAGACTTCAGAGTCAAACACACCTGAGTTTGATTACATAATCTTGGTTCCATTGCTTAACTTCTCTAACACTTTTTCATCTGTAAGATGAAGATAAGAATAGAACCTACTTGATAAGGTTCTAGTGAGGGTTCAAGAGAATAATAAATTTCAATTGCTTGGTACTATCTATGACACAACACACATGTGATTAGTCAAAGAATCTTGACTATGATAACATTACAAATATTAAAGGCTAAGTATTTGGAATTACTATTAGGTATGGTGCATATAGAAAAATAGTGATGGATTAAATTTTTTCTAAAATTGCTGCAATGATATTAGTCTTAGAACAACAAAGACCTAAATTTCAATATTATTGTACGATGAGAGCTGTAATTTTCTTCAATTATCAAACTTTCAAGATTAATCCAAAATGAGATACGAGACTCCAGATTATTTCATATTCTTGAATTTTTCTTTAATTTAATTGGAACTCATTCATATTGTGCTGCAACACAATGGATATGAACCTTTTCCCAGTGAATAAATCAGCAGATTTAGTAATGGAACAGAAGTAGAGAAGTAACACAAAACAACTTCACTGGATTATAATCATCAACAGAGGCTGTAAGATTTTTATATTTGGGTACCTGATAAATTTTGTTATTTGATGATATCAGATGTCAAAATAGTATTAATTGTTGGGTGCAGGAATGGACAACAGCAATCCTTTAGCACACATGTACTTATAGGTATATTACACAAATCACTTAATACTATCCTCAGAGGAATTTGAGGGCTATAAAAGAAAAAATGGGTTATTCTGGAACAACAGTAAAGCCATCATTGATAGTAGAAGAAACTATCACATCCTTGCTACATGCACTCACACCCAAGAGTAATTCCAACCACTTAGCCCTTAATATCTGTAATGTTATCCAGTGCTGGATAACAATGTTAAAGGCAAAGAATGGCTTGTTTTTGTGATCGCCCATATGAAATGCTGGAAGGGGTCATGCTATAATTTCCTCTGTGTGTCAGAGCACTAGCACACAGACAGAGAGAGAGGCAGGCTAGCTTTTCCAACAAAGCCATTCCATGTGGAGGTTTCTGGGGCTCCTTGGGGTGTCCCAGAGGGGCATCCCTGAATAAGCTGCTGGAGCTTTAAATACGAGTTGGCAATGTGGTATTCACTTAGACTCCTTATTGCTACCAGGGTCCTAAGAAATCCCTTTTTCAAAACATTTGCCATTCAAAGTGAGGAGCAGGCAAGCCAGGAGGGATTAAGACAATTTTCGTCAGAGCAGAGACCACTGGTGACCAAGTAGTCTGACAAACTCTGTTACCTAACCTACTTTTCCTCTTCTAAGGCATGTGGAAAGAACATTTTGTTATATTTCACAAAGCCAATCAACACACATTCTGACTAGTAGCCATGGAATAGCCTGATAGCTCATGACGATAAAATGTTACACTGTTATTTTCCTCTATCAGAAGCAATGGCCCAAGATTCAGTCATGCAGCATTTCTCTGTCCTTCATGTACTTCCAACATATCCATGTAGCTGGGGTGAGTCACCACCACGTCTGGGCATTCCTATCAGTTTGGACATGGAGAGTAACAGCTGTGGCATTTTCTCCCTAAACGAAGACCAAGTTTTACCAGAATCATCTAAGTTCTATCTTCACTGGGAAGGATACGCAGTGATTAGCTTAAATATCACCACGTGCTTTCTTTTTATGACAATACTGAGAAAAGTTTGGCTTCTTCTAGAATCCTCCCCCTGGACACATATACTTACAGATGTAAAGTGTAGCATCTTTTCCTGACAGGGTGTTATGGCTGCAATAAACTAAGGAAAGCTCCAGAATTACATTTGACAGTAGAAGAGTGTATAGAACTCCAGTTAATTAGGTTGTGAATAGTAACCCGCTGTGTAGAGACATTCTTTAGCTATGACCTACATAGGAATAAAATGCACATGTTTTCACTCTAAATTTTTTTTTACACACAGAATAGTGATTTATGTAGGAAAGAGAGAAGACTTAGACATTTGGTTTTCTTCTTGGGGAAGGGTATGTTTCCCAATGGCAAGAACCAAGGACAAGGCCACATGCCCGTCCAGGGAATGCCTACTGTCTGGCGTCTTCCAGGTGGCCAGAGACTCAAGTCACTGATTTTAGTATAGGATATAGCCTTGGGAATTATATTAAAATGTAAAACTTCCCAGTTAATTCTCTTGCACAGCTACTACTGAGAAACACTGTATTACAATTTTCTATGTAAATGGATGCAGAATAGGAAGGACAGTTCTCTGATAATATGCCTCAAGATTCTTATCTAGGACAAACAAATAAAATGCAATTATTTTTTCTAGTTGTGTAATACAATCATAACAGTGTGAATTTAAACACTGTGAATGCCAGATGTAGCAGTACCCTTTATCTTTCCTATTTCATAGAGTTTTATGCATGGGAGATCTCCCAGCACCACTGACATCCAGGCTGACACTTTATCCAAACAGAATCAACTCTCCTGTAACAATCACATACCCAGCCTCATCCACCAGCTCCTCTAGATCACTAGAGGTTTTATCAGAACTCTCCCCTTACTTACTTGTTATTTGTTATTATTTGCTAAGAACATTGAAGGTGGAGAAAAGAGATAGAACGAGGAAAGATAAAAGGACCATCACAAGCAATTCAGCACTGAGAAGAATTGTTAAGTAGGAAAAACTTATCTCCATTCCTTGTCTTCTTAAATTTTGAACTTAGAAATAGTCAAATATCCACGTCCATGTGTGGATGTGGAAAGAAGGGAACCCTGCTTGTGGAACTACAAACTAATACAACCTCTTTAGAAGGAAGTATGGAGAATCCTCAAAGAACTCAAATTAGATCTCTCATTTAATCCTGCAATCCCAATACCAGGCATCTACCCAGAAGAAAAAACATGATTTTACTATAAGAACATTTATACTAGATTGTTTATCACAGCTCAATTTGTAGTTAATGAAATGTGGAAACAACCTAAATGCCCAACAACCCAGGAATACCATAGAATACTATTCAGCCATTAAAAAAATATAGAGACTTGGGTGGTGCCTGTGGCTCAGTGGGAAGGGCTCCAGACCCCTGTACTGAGGGTGACAGGTTCGAACTCAGCCCTGGCCAAACTGCAATGAAAAAATGGTCAGGCTTTGTGGTGGGTGCCTGCAGTCCTAGCTACTCAGGAGGCTGAGGCAAGATAATCGCCTAAGCCCAGCAGTTGGAGGTTGCTGTGGGCTGTGGCATTACGGCACTCTACCGAGGGCAATAAAGTGAAACTTGTCTATAAAAAAAAAAAAGATAAATGTCTTAACAAAAATAACTAAGAAAATGCTATGAAGGCTATGAAAATATTTCAAATTGTGTATAAAACCAGCACATTGTACCCCATGACTGTATTAATGTACACAGCTATTATTCAATAAAAATATATATATATGGAGACTTTGTATCTTTTGTATTAACCTGATGGAGTTGAAACACATTCTTATCACAAGAATGGAGAAGCAAGAATCCAATGTACTCAATTCTAATATGAAGCCAGTAGACAACCTAATACATAAAAGAAAAACTCAAATCTATTCCAGGTGGGGGGCGAGGGTCCAAGGGAGCAGGGAGAGGGAGGAGGGAGGGGGATAGGTGTGCTCCCACTTAATGGGCACACTGTTAGGGTGTATGGCACACTGTTTGGAGGTGGGACACAATTATAAGAGATAATTTACCTAACAAATGCAAACCTAATAACCTAATTCTTTGTATCCTCAAATTAACCTGAAATAATAATAAAAGAAATAGTCAAATACACACAAGAGAAAAAAAATAGATGATAAAGGCCCATATATCTTTTATCCACTTCAAGTTATCAACATCTCCAATCTTGTTTCAACAATATTCCCCACCACATATTTTTTTCTTCATATACACCGGATTATTTTGTAGTAAATGTAAGACATTGTTTTATTCTTACATAATATTATACTCTGAACTCTTAAAAGGTGAGTACTTTAAAATGAACCACAATAGACTTCTTGCATTTTATCAGTTTTTTATTGTTCCTATAACAATGCCAAAATTTTACTTGCTTGAAATAACACAAATTTGTTCTCTTATGCACAAGTTGGAAATAACTTTTAAAGCAGCAGTTCCCAAACTTTTTGGCACATGGGACTGGTTTCATGGAAGATAATTTTCCACAGACTGGGAGAAGGGAGGATAGTTTGGGAATGATTCAAGCCCATTACATTTATTGTGCACTTTATTTCTATTATTATTACATTGTAATGTATTATATATATGAAATAATTATACAACTCACCCTAATGCAGAATCAGAAAATACTTAAAGCTTATTTTCTTGCAGTTAGATGGTCCCAGAACTAACATTCCTGCCTCAGTTTGTTTCTCAAGGAGCACAGACCTGGATCCCTCACAGGTGCAGTTTACAGTAGAATCTCCCAAGAGAATCTAATGCTGCTACTGATGATGGTCTGATGGGAGGCAGAGCTCAGGCAGTGATGCCAGTGATGGGGAGCGGCTATGAATACAGAGGAAGCTTTGCTGGCTCACCTGCCATTTCCTGCTGTGCAGCCTGGTTCCCAACAGGCCACTGACTGGTACCTATCCACAGCCCGGAACTGGGGACCTCAGTTTTAAGGAGCTAAATTCAAGGTGTCAGCTAGGCTGGCTCTTTTTCAGCCCTCCAGAGGACAATCCATTCCTTGCCTCTTCCTATGAATGGCACTCATTGGCTACTGGCTGTATTGCCTCAATCTCTACTTTCGTGGTCACATTATCATTCCTTCATTGACTGTCTTTGCCTCCCTTTTTTGAGGATTCTTAGGATTATTTTTAGGCCAGTGTTTTCCAACTTTCCTTATTTCACAGCATACTTGAACCTCTAGTTAGACTTCCACAACACACTCAAATAATATTGACCCCAAAAAAGAGTTAAAAGAATATACTTGCTGTGCTTTGAACTTCTTTAGAAAATAATTAATGATCTTTGTAACTTTATTTCATTTTGCCCATATAGGATAACACATTCATGTGTACCAAAGACTAGGCTATGAGGATCTTTGGATGGGGGTCATTATTCAGCCTATCACACACAAGTTAACAATAGTTCCTTCTGGTCAGAGTTCAAATTTCCCTGATCAGGTTTTGTTTTCAGATGGTTTAATTCAATATCCAGGCAAACCCCCCATACTAAGAAATAAAAATAAAATCCTAAGCTCTTCCATGGACTGAACAGACCCCCTGCTGGCTAAGGGAACCCCAGAAAAACCTTATGAGTTCCTACCCATGAGGGGAGGTCAGACAGGCCTCCTTATAGTTCCTCTTTGTTAACCACCATTACGCTTCCTTCCTTAGGGGCTAAACATAAACCAGCCCCTTGGAAAGATTTGCTCAACTGCTGACTTCAGTCAGTCTCCTGATATGGCTCCTTCCTTTTCATGATTTCAGCACAACTGGCCATATTCCTCCCTGATAAGACACACTGACCATGGGGTGGTTCTGATTAGCCGATGGTGGCTATGCAAAGAGGGTTTTAATGTCCTCTATTTCACCTTTTGACTAAAAACTCCATCCTGATGCCACCATTTTCTGAACATGAGTCCCATGAAGAGGCAAGAAGCTCAATTGCACATGCACATGTTTCTCCTTTCATAAATATTAATGGCTTCCCCCATAGTGTTTAAATATGCATATTTAGCCACCTTGATCAGCATAAATTTCTGTTCCCTGTACCCTTTTGCAGCCTTCCCCAAAAGAAACCAGACCAAAAGCAAGAGGGAAAACATACTAAGGGAAGTATGCTGCTCCTCTGACCCATTCTTGCCCCTCTCTCTTCTTTTCTTTACCCCAGCCACTGTAGGCATGACTTGTGCATCATCAATATAAACTATGGCTGCAAATACATTGTTATGACACTCATACTAAATACATAAATACTAATGCTTGAAAAAATGGAGTATAAGGAGGCAGTCAGAATTCATTCACATTCTTGTATTTGGCAATTGCCAACTAGTTGGAGGAAAAGAAGAATGGAAATGGGCATGCTCCATTTAAGGCAATGTGTTTTAGGAGCCCAGAGAGGCATTAAAAATAGAAATGTTTGCATTCCTACCAATTAATTCAATAAAGTGGGCTGGCATCATGTGCACAAGGGGATGGTTGGCATTAGCTGTACTCATTGTTCAACTTGGACAATGCAGGTACAATACAATCAGAACTCAGAAAGATGGTTACAAGTAGATGCCTTCCCCGACAGCACTCAAACAATGAGTAGGCAGATCATTAAGTAGGTGGATTAGTAAGAAAGTCAAATTCAATATATTTATTTCAAAATAATCATTTAAGACTGGCATAAATAGCCTCTACTTTTCATGGTACAGTACATGCATTGTGATTTATATGAAATAAAGATCAGATGGTTATTGAAAACATGTGAATCTTTCACAATGTGGTTAGAATAACATATGGTTTCAATAACCAAGTAGTGCTTGGTTAACGTACATTGACTTTATTATTAAATGTGGTATGATTATTTAATTTAAATGTCAGATATTGGAACCAGCCTGATTAAAGATTAACAGCTAATATCAACTTAATGTTAAATATTCAACAAATGCTTTTTAATGTGGAGTTACTACTTAACTACTTCAGTCTTAGATCTTTTCTTTCAATTTGCCTTATTATCTTACAATTCCTGTGTGTTAAAACCTTAGCACTATAAGGTCCTTACAGAGCTTTCAGTCCATGAATTCTTCCTTAACTGTACATAAGGAAAAAGAGGCCCAGAAAGGTAAGACAATGTATTATAGGTTTCATTAACAGTTCTCCACTTTCCAATTCAGGACTTTTCATGACCCTACATTGCTTTTCTCATGGAAGTACCATGTGGAGATGAGGGGGCCCCATATTTTCTGAACTAAATATCTACAAAAGGACAGAGGACATATTTTATGTGTCTATACCCAAGACGGGAGCAGAGCCAAGACCAGTACAGATAAATCCTCCATTTCTTATCTATAGTTTTACTTTTAGGAACACCCCTCCCATATTTCCTCCTGTTCATTTAGCAGCTTTTTTTCTACTCAATTCCCAGGATGTGAATTCCATTCTGTAATTTTGGTGCTGAAGAAGAAAGTTTTTGCTCCATAGCAGTATAGATCATAGCAATATATGTAGGAAGAATGGAACCAAACCCAATTATCCTGCAAAAGAAGAATGATTTCCAAGTCCTAAAAACTTAACATGTGGAGCAAAAGTCATAGCAGGAGGATGATGAGTTTCCAACCTAATAGCAAGTCAGAATCAAGCAAGGAAGCCTTTTTGTCTCTGGATCTGACTGTGATTTCTAGGTGTATCAGGTCAACGGTCAGGGGCTCACTGAAACTAGAACTGAACCAAATATCTCAAGATTCTGGTAAGTGGCTGGGCACTGGGCTCATGCCTATAATTCTAGCACTCTGGGAGGCTGAGGTGAGAGGATCACTTGAGTTTAGGAATTCAAGACTGGCCTGAGCAAGAATGAGACCCCATCTCTACTAAAAATAGAAAAATTAGTGAGATGTTGTGGCAGGTGCCTATAGTTCACTACTTCTGGGATCTATGATGATGCCATGAAATGCTAGCCTAGGCAAAAGAGTGAGGCTTTGTCTCAAAAAAAAGGAAGAGAAGAGAAGAGAGAAAGAGAAAGAGAAAGGAAAGAGGGCAGGGCAGGGCAGGACAGGGCAGGAAAGGGCAAAGGGCAGGGAAGGGAAGGGAGGGGAAGGGAAGGGAAGGGAAGAAGGAAAAGAACCTGGTAAATGTTCCATGAGCATGAGTCCCTCAACTCCTGTCTCTCATTCTCACTACATTTGCTAAATTGGCTGTAGGAATGAGGCTGCCTCAAGCACTTTTGGAGTAAGCAACCAGAGTGGTGACATACATAAGGTTCATCAAGTCATACGAAAAATATATTAACCAACTGGGCTGATTTTGCCTGGAGAAAATCATAGATAAACGAGTGTGTGTGTGAAAACATACACACACCCACACACAAGGAGGAGGTAGAGGGTTGCTGTTTTAGGACTATCTTCCCATGTTTTATCTGCTATGTGGAAGCAGAAACAGGGTATTTCTGTGTAGCTATATGTAGAAGAAGTAGTCTCAACAATCAGAAATACAGGGAAGTTGATTTATGCGGACAGCAAGAAATAACTTTCTAATCACCAGAACTGCTCAGTGGTTGGAATGGTGGAACCAGCCAAAGTTGTGATCTCCTGGTCTTTGAGAATGTTTGAACAGAGAGACGGGTGCCCAGGAAAGCCCTTCAGAGAAATTCATTCCTCTGTCTTTTCTGTTTAGCTCAAGATTGCATGGAACTGCCATAAAAGCCTTGGGTTGATTTGGGAAAGACAGGTAACGCCAAAGATCACATAAGAGCAACAGAAAAAAGGAAAAGAAGGAGAGTCTGAGAAGGAGGAATTAGCCCAGAGCAAGCAGGTGAAGAGCAGACCTGAGCTACCATAAAGGATAGGCATGTCACAGTCTCTATGTGGACATGACAGAACAAGGAAGATGTTAAGACAAAGGTCATGGATCAGGGCATAAACTGGAGGTAGAAAATGGCAGCTGGGGTAACTCTGCAGCTTTAAGGTCTTACTAAAGTTGAACCAAACTGCAACTGTTCACAGCTCTTCCTTGATCTCTGCATTCCCAGAACTTCTTCTTCATGGTTCTTCCTGCTCCATGCACACCCCATCCTTGCAGATTGTTTTATTTCTTCCATGTATCATTTCACACATAAAAATCAGATGCTTCTCTGACTTTGCCCTTGAATCTAACTCATCTAAACTTTTAGGAAGTTAATAACTTTATTTAAGACTTGGATCATTTGGGCATATCAAAGTGGGGCTGTCACCCAACAGGGCACCCAACAGGGCACCCAACAGGAACCAAATAATTAAAGCTTCATGTCTTTAGTGTTTAGAGACTCAAAACAGATCTCCTGAATTCTTTCTGTAGTTCTGAGGGAACTATGAGAAGTTCTGGGAAGAAGAAGATTCAGTGTCTCAGTATGAGTTCACATTCTCTATGCCTACTGACAGACACCTAATTTCACTATAAGCACAAGAACCATTTTTTTTTTTTACTGTTTCAGATTAATTTGAGGGTACAAAGAATTAGGTTACAATGTTTGCATTTGTTAGGTAGAGCTCCTCTTATAATTATGTCCTGTACCCAAGAGGTGTGCCATGCACCCTAACATTGTGTCCATTAAGTGGGAGCACAACCATCTCCCTCCCTTTTCCCCTCTCCCCACTCCTTAATTCACCTGCCCCCCACCTTGAGTTGATGTGAGTTTTTCTCTTATGTGGTGTATATTAGATTGTCTACTGCCTTCATATTGGTGTCAAGTACATTGGATTTTTGCTTCTCTATTCTCCATTCTTGTGATGCTTTACTAGGAAGAACATGCTTCAACTCCATCCAGATTAATAAAAAAGATTTAAAGTCTCCATCTTTTTTTAATGGCTGAATATTATTCTATGTTATACATATCCCACAGTTTATTAATCCATTCCTGGGTTGGTGGGCATTTAGATTGTTTCCACATTTTGGTGATTGTAAATTGAGCTGCAATAGACAATCTAGCGCAAAAGTCCTTATGGTAAAATGATTTTTTTTTTCTGGGTAGATGCCTAGCAATGGGATTGCAGGATCAAATGTGAGGTCTAGTTTAAGTTCTTTGAGAATTCTCCATAATTTCTTCCAAAGAGGTTATATTAGTTCCCACCAGCAGTGTGAAAGTTTTCCTTTCTCTCCATATCCATGCCAGCACCTGCAACTTTGAGACTTTGTGATGTGGGCTAGTCTCACTGAGGTTAGGTGATATCTCAGAATGTTTTGATTTGCATCTCTGATTATCAGGGATGATGAGCATTTTCTCAAATGTTTATTAGCCATTCTTCTGTCTTCCTCAGAAAAGGAAGCATATCTCTTACTCAGTGGTAGATGGGAGTATTTGCTCTTTTGTTGTTGTTGATTAATTTGAGTTCTCTGTAGATTCTAGTTATCAACCCTTGTCAGATTCATGCCATGCAAATATCTTTTCCCATTCTAAAGGGTGACTTTTCTTTGCTTGTTGTGTGCAGAAGCTTTTCAGCTTAATTAAGTCCCATTTGTTTATTTTTGTTGTTATTGCTATTGCCAGTGAAGTCTTCATCATAAAATCTTTCCCCAGTCTGATATCATATGGAGTTTTTCCCACACTTTCTTTTAGGATTCTTATCACTTCATATCTTATATTTAAATCTTTTATCCATCTTGAGTCAATTTTTGTAAGTGGTGAAAAGGGTGGGTCTAGTTTCAGTCTTTTACATGTGGTTATCCAGTTCTTCCAATGCCATTTCTTGAATAGGGATTCTTTTCCACACTATTTGCTTTTGTTTGGTTTATCAAAGATCAGATGGCAGCTAAAGACTGATTTCTTCTCTTGGTTTTCTCCTCTATTCCACGTGTCCATGTGTCTGTTTTTGTTCCAATACAATGCTGTTTTGACTACTGTGGACTTGTAGTATAGCCTGAAGTCTGGTAGGGTGATGCCTATAGTTATGGACTAAGAATAGTCTTGGCTATATAGGGTTTTTCTGAAGAACCAAATTTTGAATGTACAAGGTTTGACAATTAAAGTTGTGAACTTGCCACAGACCACTTGTGTTGGCAGCACTGTAGAAATAGCTTGGGTATTTAGGAGTTTACCTAACAACGGATGTGAAAGAACTCTATAGAGAGAACTATGAAACTCTAAGGAAAGGAATAGCTGAAAATGTTAACAAATGGAAAAACATACCATGCTCATGGCTGGGAAGAATCAACATTGTTAAAATGTCCATACTACCCAAAGCAATATATAATTTTAATGCAATCCCCATTAAAGCTCCACTGTCATATTTTAA
>CAUYQV010037165.1:0-46766 GCA_963574575.1 Galagoides demidoff
GATCTCATATGACAATGGTGCTGTATTCATTCCTATATAGTTTTTCATGTGTACTATTCACTTTTTAAAAATTATAAAATATTATGAGAAAGACATGATGGCTATGTTAGCCAGTTGGATGAGAGTTTTTCAAACTGTATAGGGAAGCAACATACTCTATCCTATGATAGAATTAATGTACACAATTGTGATCTAATAAAAAAATTAAAAAAAAAAAGAAAATAGCTTTTAGTACAACTATGATACATACATTGCCAAAAATTATGGCTGATAGAAACATTTTTTAAAAACTTAACATTTTGACATTCAATATATTCCCTTGCCATTTGGCTCACATGGTTTATTAGTGTTGACTCACTTTGATCATTTTTTAAAGTATCATCCCAAAGCAAATAAAATCAATTTTTTCAAAGTTTCATTTTTGAAGTAAAAGAAGGCATTTCAATGAGCAAAAGAACTGTCATTGGTTAGGTTTCTCAGAAACAACATTTGGAGTTGCAAATTTTCTTGCGAAAAGTTTATTGGGAACTGGTCAAGATTTCTAACTTTTAAAGAAAGAGAAGTAGAATTTGGCAGAGCTGAATAATGTTCCATTCAGAATCAAAGTCTTAGCTGATCTTATGAGGAACCCAGTAGCTGACGTAGTCTGCAGATGTATTCCAAACTAAAGCAGTGTGACTGGGCATTTGTACTCCCAATCAAAGCTTCATGGCATACAGACCTGCCCCAGGGAAGGAGGATAACCTTAAGTGAGGCAGTTCTCTCCTCTCAGGGCAATTCTCTTGCAGTCATGCTGCCTTCATTGCACAGGAATGAGTGTATCTGATTGGAATACTAAATTCCTCTATTGTGCCACTCAGATCTATTGGCTACATGTTAGAAATTTGTCTCTAGGGGGATTCTGGTTGGTTTCTTTTTGTGGGTAAATCTACAACAGGAAACATAGTGGGAAAATCTGTAGACTCCATGACTACAATTGTTCTCACTACTCATCATGCCTCTTCTCTACTATTCATCCTAGACCCTTTTCATCACCCGCTAGCCCTAAATGTTGTTCCAGAACCTCATTCCTCGGGGGATTAAATCACTGATATTCTCAGGCCATGCCTGTTCTCCATTTACTGTCAAAACTGAGCACTCCCCCAAGAGTGAGCTCATTGGCAAAATACCCACACTGGGTGTCAGTGCCTCCACTGCTTCCTGATCATCTGGGAAAATTACCCTGCCTGGTCATGACTCATATGCTTTCCCCATTCTATAAGAGTCTGTAGATACTAAGATCATAGCCATAGTTTAAAACTTTATGATACTCTTGCTGTGTCCTCTGGTGACAGACTCTCCCTAACCTTGTAGAAACTGATATCTCCAAATCTATAATGACTGAGATTGCAGAAACAGGAAGCAGAAAGTAGATCAGTAGGAGTGATGGTGAACAGGGAGTCATAGGTAAGACGTTGGCCCCTGGGACCCTGATTTTATATCTGTGAATATCATACATTAAGGGAATTAACAGTGTGGATGGAATGGAATTAACATTAATAGTCAGGTGATTATACTGTTAATTAGCCGAGTGGGCCCAGAGTAACCACATGGGCTTTGAAAAATATAAGAGGAAGATAGAATGGCTGGTGAGAGGTATGTGATCATGGAAGAATAAGCAGGAGAGAACAAAAGATTGAGAGAACTTGTTGTACCACTGCTAGAATTGAAAATGAAAGAAAAAAGCCACAGGCCAAGGAATGTGGGTGACCGCTAGAACCTGGGAACAGGCATAAAGTAATAGCCACCAGGGAGCAGGAACTTAATTCCTACAATCAGGAGAAACTAAATTCTGCTAACTCTCTAAATGTGCAAGGAAATAGTATTTCTCCTACAGCCTATAAATAAAAGAATGCAGTCCACACCTTGATTTTGACCTGATGAGACCCACAGACATATAAGATAAAACATGTGTGTTGTTTTAAGCTGTTAAGTGTTCAGTAATTTGAACACAGTAGTTTTCATGACAATAGAAAATGAATTGAAGAGGGTGCTTCAACTTCCATCTCTAAGTTTTCAGACTAGTGTATTTGACCTTCTAGGAAACAGACCTTGTAATGACTGAATGGTACCCGTGATGGCGGCAGACGCTGGTATGCATATGCTTCACTACTGCTCCCATTGTATCAGTGATGGGGAACAAAAGTCTGAGAAAAAATGGCCAAACCATTATGAGTATTTGATTTTTAGTGCCACCCCTATCATGGGTTGATGGGGAAACGAGCCCTGACACACTATGGGTCTCCTTCCTTGTGGCCGGGTGGTGCAAACGAGACTGACAGAAAATTGTTAGGAAAATTATAGAGAAAAAATAGACAAAGAGATAGTTTTAAGAGCAGTGGGGATTTGGGAGGCAGCACACCCCTCTTCGTGGGGGGTGCCTCACTGAGCTTCAGGCTAGCTTTGTATTTATTTCATACACAGTACTACAGTCATACTTCTCATGAAGGCAAGGCAAGCAATCCTGTCATCATCCTTCAGCGCTTGCATTTCTATTAACTAGACTAGTTCTATGACCAATTACATTAATGATATGGATTTATTCACTACTTTTTATTGGTTTAAGGCATTTATGATCCTGGCACAAATGGAGTCTTGACAAGGTAAACAGGAGCTTGATGTCAAGGAAAAGAACCCTAGCTTACCCACAGTCTCACATCACAGATGTGATGTTTGAATACTCTGAAAGCCTTGTGTCCAGAGAGATGGACTCCTCTTGCCCAACTATAAAGACAGAAGAAAAGAGATACTTCATCTCCTTATCTGGTCTGGAGCAATTCTTCCCGTGTTAAACAAGGTTTACAGATTCCACACTCTGAACTCCCAAAAAGCACTCGCCCGGAGCACACAGCCCTGCCTGGCAGAGAACGGCCACTAGACATGTAGCCAGCAGTGGCACAGCAACTGTGGGGGCGGGGGTCGCATATGCAACAAGCCAGGCTCCTGAATGTCAAAGTGACAAGGTCTTGTGGCTTTGCTCTCAAAGCCAGGAAATTTATTCCAAATCAATATGTTCTATTACCGTCATCCCTTTTGTCCGTTCTCTCTAATCCTATTCCTACTAATAATTTCTAATCTACTTACAAATAATAATTGAATATTGGTTTTAAGCTTATAAAATCATTATTACTAGTAATGCAAGCACATCAAGTATGACTCTTCCCTTAAGTATTCCCACACGCACTCTTCAGTGGATACTCTTAGGAGGGCAATAACTGGTGATGCAAAGATCTTCATTTACTGCCTGCAACTATAAATAAATCCACATGCAACTTCACTGGATGTTCTTGCCCTTGACTTTGTTGATCCCAAACCACTCATTCAGCGCTTCCAATATATCTGTGTATAGGAGTAGACATAAAATTTGTGTGCAACTTGCTTTGTTAAACTATTTTAAATTGCACATGAACTTTATATCTACCCTGTATTATAAATGTGGGCAATTTTCTTTCCACACGAAGTAGACACCCACATTCACCATCTAAAAATTCTAGTCACTGAGACTATTTTTCCTCATCCACTGCCTTTCAAGAGCACCTATAATGGAAGGTATAAAGTAGCCGCCAAACTAACTAACCGGTATGCCAGTCCCATCTCCTGAGGTCCATGCCAGGTGGAAAAGTATGACCATATTGATAAACACTGCAATTCAACTTTATATCCTTTTTCCCTCCTGCACCTTCCAAATCCAGTTCCCTATAAACTCTCTCATCTCCTGTCTGTACTTCTCAGTAGACTCTGTAGCTCTCTGGGGTATAATCTCTTTCCTTTCTTAGAAGACCCATCACTTCTCTGACTGGGCTATGTTGTGAGTCGACATTAATTACTGGTTTGTGACAAGGATAAGAAGTATTCCTGAGGGGAAAGCACATGCTATTTCATAAGAAAGATGTCTTTGCCTCACCTTCAAACAGTGAGGGAGCACCAGGCACTGAGCAGGAGGAGCGTGCCACCTCTGCAGGCTAATAGATTCAGGGTGCCCTGAGATTGCCAGGATTTAGAGTTTGGGCCCGATGTTAATAATTCTAATTCTCAGGATCCTCACAAGGCCCGATTAAGGTCCTCACACTTGTCATTGATAACTTTTCTCTGCCTCTGAAATACTTTAAATTAAGTCCCGAGACTGGTTATGATATTTTCTCCTTCATAGCTAAAAGAGTGAGTTTCTTCCTATGTTGCCAAGGAAACCCTGTATGTATCACACTTTGCATTAATTTTTCATTAATCTTCTGTCTTCATTTTTCCCAGTGTTACTCATTATCCTTACATGGGTTATTGCACCTAATGCCACCACCCATTCTTACCATTTTTATTACTCCTATTTTCTGAGAACCAATGAAATGTCCTGATGCAATGTGGTAGTTGATGGCAATAGACAACCTTTTTGCAGTATCTCATCACATTCTACTACCACTGAAAGTTTCAACTTACCAATTGTACTTTTATGCACACCGGAGGCTAACGCTATATCCCCGGGGTCCTCATTGTCAGTGTCTAGGTAATGATCTTCCTCAAAAATTGAAAAGTTAAGTTTATCTCTTTGGATGGCTCTTAGTTCCAGCTTTCATAGGATAGATTTCTTGGGGAAACTCTGAGATGTTGAGTGGTACATGGGCAGTTGATTGGGACATCCTGTAGGGCACAACACTCCGAGAGATTGGAAAAACAAGATTAGGCAGAGAGAGTTGAAATGCTATGCAGTGAACAAAGATCTCAGTCAATCACTGAGAAAACTCTGAAGGTGGAGCAGCCTTCATTTATCATGAACTGTAGCAAAAACCCTGATGCTTTCATTCCCACGTCATCCAGTCTTTGGACGTGAGCTTCTCTAAGGATCTCTCAGGACGTAGGGAGGATCAGGATCTCTCAAGGCATGTAGCCTTGAGAAAGGCATTTAGTTCTCCCTAGGCTGAGGTCAATTCCTAGGCAAAGGCTCAGCTAAGACCCATAGCAGGCAACAGTCCTAGCCGCTGAGGATGATGGCTGCCAGTGAGGGGAGAAATCTAAGCAAGACGATCTTGCTGATGATCTTTTTTTAATACCTGCCAAATTTTAATATGAAATAAATTTCATAAGTTTAACAGTTTTCAGTTTCAGTGGTTCATAGGTTTATATAAATTATCATTTTGGGTTTGTAAATATCTTCAAAGAAAATTGGCTGATTTCTATGTATTTTTTTTTTAATATGATAGCATAGCCTTAAAATTCACAACTTTCAGGAAGGCATTGAGAATGTAAAATGTTTAGATGATTTTAAATGCTATTCGTAATAATTAAAACAATAGGATTCGGTTCAGCAAACTTGATGTAATTAACATAGTATATAGACCAAAAGTCTGTTTCACACAGATAGAATCAATTACCATTATCTCATGGAGTTTTCTTTCTTTTCATTATTTTTATACTTCAATGAGAACATCTAAAATCATGATGGTTTTCTTGTTTCTGTTGTGGTGGTTATGTAGCTATTAAAAGGTCAAGAATATCAGCCCAATTATAGTTCTCCTGACTTCTGAATCTACTCATTTTCCTTTAAATGAAGGGTTTTGCCTAAAAAGACTACAACTTATTTGGTGTATAAACTTTCGTCACTTATATCTTTTGCATTCGAGGTTAACATCATTGGAGAAAATTGTTTGAGAGGCAGCACTTTTAGCACCATAGCCCCTGGCATTTTACAATCTCAAATGTAATAAGCTTGGGAACCAAAATTTATGACTGTGTACTTGTGGTGTGAGGAGAATGTGGACAAAAGGTGAGGGTCAACAAATACAAGGTTAGAGGCAGCCAATTAGCCTGAGGAACAAGTATCTTGTGTCACTTTCTCTTTTCTTTTTTCCTTTAACAGCTACAACATCCTTTTCAATCAAATATCAGCCACAATAACATTCTCTACTGATAAAAAAAAATGTGGCAATATACAAGACTGATAAGACTGGTGACAGTATTTTTAGTAATAGAATTAGTCTGTATCTACTTGAGGCAAGCAGAGAGCTGGTTTTTGTTTTGCTTTTACTTTTAAACCAACATTCCTATCAAGATGTTTTTGCCATGGTTATTTTTAAAGATTTACCTTTAGGCTTCTAAGAAAGAAATGTATCATCTCCGCAAACACATGAAGAAATGCTGAATCTGTGAACTCAAATAAAATTAAGCTTAGCATCTGACGTGACTGAGCTGGGATATAGAACCAGAGAATTTTTACATCATCAGCCAAGAAAAACGCACACTAATGAAGCATCAAGTTTACCGAACAATAGTAATTGGAGGTCAATGAATAGGTTTGACATCTTGAATGTTTTCGTACCACAGAACCAATTTAATGCTTTATCCCTTGAAGAATGAGATATTCCATAGGAAGAAATTTCCTGTAAACTGATGTTTACTTTTCTATGCACTTATGCTCTTCTTGCTTGATGATATTCCTAAATATACCTGTTTGATTAAATAATACAAACTTAAATAGAATTTCCTCTTTTTTAGTGAGTTCTTTAGTTTCCTTTAAAACAACTGACAAATAACTTCACATTGATTGCTTTATTTACTTATTTATTGTTCTTTTGTGGCAGAGGGGAGAGAAAATGTGTCTCCATTGGGCAATATGATGTTTTTTCAATCTTTGTCTCCTTTCACCTCGGTTGCCCTCTCCACCATGAGAATAGCTTGCCCAGGTTTATTTAACTACCAAAAGTAGAGTTCAGGAGTTTGTGTTAGGTTCCAAAACCCACACTTTTAAAAATTCTCCATCCCAGAGGCCAAGGAAAATTAAGCTTTCTATACGTGATCCCAGGGTGTTATGTAAACTATTACAACAAAGGCTGTAGCAGATAAGAGTATCATATTTTCCTTTACTATTTATCTAGATGTGCTATAAACAGACAAATTAAAAAAAAGAAATTTTCTAAATCATTATGATTATAATGAACATATTTTTGAATATTTTTGATTGTTGTTGTTGGATTCTATGAGTCTATCCTGTCATTCCATCCTCTACTGTGGTGCTAGAGTGAATAAGTCACTTCTAACTGCAGGCCATTTAACAGCTTCCCACTTCCTTGAAAGATATTCCAAGGTCCTTAACACATCTATAGTGTCCTGCAAGACCTCATCCAGCCTTCCTCTGCAGTCCCAGCAACACCTGGCCACTCCTTCTTATCCTCAGATACTTCCGCATCCTATTCTTGCTGCCTTTAAGAGTTTCCAACCTCCTCACCTTCACTTTAAGCCTCCTGCCTCCTGCCTCCTGCCTCACAAAAATAACACCAGTCTTTTAATACCTTAGTCCATTCTTTAGGTTTTTTTCTCTGACTGCTCCAATTTTACAACTATCTTTAGTTACTTTTTATATGCTGGCTTAACTCCCTCTGAATCCTTTTGATAGTAGATACCTAATTATTCAATATTTTTGAAATTAATTTTAACATCCCTTTCTCAAAGAAACTTTAAGTTATACAAAATTACCAAGTCTGTATTATTTTTATTTTAGTTCTAGTGTCTAGTAAAATATTTGGCCCATTGTACTTAATTAATAATATTAACCTAATGAAGAAAAATAATTTGATAAGGACTATAGAATTTTTTTTTTAAAGCACTACAAGTCCTACATTGGGTTAAGTCTTCCAAAGCTCGGAGTCATATCACTAGGGTATTAAAACCATGTCATTCATTCACTAACTGTGCTTGGGTGTTATATCAAGAATGCTGCTCTGCTTGAGTTTCTTTGTGCTAAAACTGAATTAATAGCAGTTCTTATCATGTAACATTGTGAGCATCATCATAATTAATATACGTACAGTTATTAGAACAGTATCTAGTACAGGTAAGCATATAAAATATTAGCTAACATTGATATTAACATCCATTTATGTATTTGGATAATCTATTATATAAGATAATATTTATTATATGTGCTTGGTAATATTTTATGTTTTTATTTTATTTTATTTTATTTTGTTTTTTGAGACAGGGTTTCATTATGCTGCCCTCGGTAGAGTGCCGTGAGGTCTTGGCTCACAGCAACTTCAAACTCTTGGGTTTAAGAGATTTTCTTGCCTCAGATTTCTAAATAGCTGGGATTACAGGTGCCCACCACCACATCTGTTTTTTTTTTTTTTTTTTTTTTGTATTTGTTCTTATTGTTGTTGCAGTTGTCATTGTTGTTTAGCTGTTCCAGGCAGGGTCGAACCCAGCAACCTTGGTGTATGTAACGGCACTCTACCCACTGAACTACACACGGGTGCTGCCCAATATTTTAAAATATTTCCTAATTTTAATTATACTATACTGAATGTCCTTAGTCATGACAATTAAGACAAACCAAATCTCTACTAATTAAATATGAAAATTTTATCTAATTTCTATTAATACAACTCTCCAAAGTTAAAATACAAGCTGTTAGGGAAGTAATATAATGACATGGTGGTTATTCTGATATGAATCAATCTAAGTAAAGTGTCTCAAGAATGGAAAAGCAAGCATCCAATGTACTCAATACTAAGTAGGAACTAGTAGTTCAATTAACTACAGGCCCACATGAGAAATAAACACAATTAAATTCAAGAAGGAGTAAGGGGAGAGAAGCTCAGTAAGTTCCCACCGAATAGGTACAATTTATAGGTATATGGCACTCTTGATGAGTAAAAGACTCATCTCTCATTTGCAACTAGGACTTATCCTTAGAAACACAAGGATAGTATACTTAGTGTAACCTAAGTATAGGTACTCTCATATTAATCCAAAATAAGAAAAAAAGAAAAAAAAGTAAAGGCAAAGAAAAAATTCTTAAAAGCAGACAGAGAAAAATGGTGCGTTATATAGGAGAAAACAAAACAACAAAACCCCGAAACAGCAAGTGTTGGCATGGATGCGGAAAGAAAAGAACAAAAATACTCTGTTGGTGGATCACAAACTAGTGCAACCTCCATGGAAAGTAGTATAGCGATCTCTTGAAAAACTAAAAGTAGACCTACTGTTTGCTCCAAAAATCTCACTATTAGGTATAAAAAAAGTCCACATTTTTAAAAAAGAGAGACTTGTACTTCAATGTTTATAGCAGTCATAATTGACAATTGCAAAGATGTGAAAGCAAACCAACTGCCCATGAACACACGAATGGATTAGTAAAATGTGGTATATGTAAACCAGGAAGCACTACTCAGCCATTAAAGAAATATGGTGATCTAGTACCCTATATGACAACCTGGCTGGAACGGGAAACCATTCTTCTAATGAAGTATCACAAGAGTAGGAAAATAAATACCACTTACGCTTAATGCTAAATTGGAACTAGCTGATCAATACTTATGTGCACATATGGAAATAAAACTCACTGGGAATCAAGTGGTGGGGGGGGTGGCTTCAATCACAACTAACAAGTACAATGCACGCATTCTGGGTAAGAATCTCAATTATAACCTGGCCTGAAATGTATAAAAGCAAGTTAAGTAACCAAAAAGTTTATGCCCCTGTAATATTCTGAAAAAGGAAATTCTAAAATAAAATAAAATTTGAAATGATTCTTCCTATAAATATATCTCCAAGCAGTTGAAATAATGGCTTTTGTAGATTTATAGAATAACTGACTACAACCAGAGTTCTGTCTCATCTAAAAATTTTTAAAACTTGCTCATTTGGTTTATTCAAAGGAATTTCATGAAAACTAAGGACTTTGGTGTTTTTTGTTTTTTGTTTTTTTGTTTTGTTTTGCAATTTTGGGGCAGGACTGGGTTTGAACCCGCCACCTCCGGCATATGGGGCCGGCACCTTACTCCTTTGAGCCACAGGTGGCACCCAACACTGGGCTATTTCAATATGGCATTTTGTTAGGGCAAAAATGACTGGTGGAGAAAGACTAAACACATATTAGAAAAATAACTGTACATTTCTCATTTACAGATTGTCAGAGCTGCAATCAAAACCTGGGTAAAAATCAATATATACAATATTGGGCACACATTGCCTTCACTCTAGGATAGAAGATGTCAGAGAGTTAAGTGCTATGAAAGAAAGGTTAAAATACCACAGAGCTAGACAAGTAATAAACTAAGGAATTTAGCCAGGAAATGACAGAAATGAAGGAAATAGCTATATCATTCAAGAAATTCATTTCGATAGCCTCTCTTTTACTTGGTTACATCTATTTAAGTTATTTTTTTCTCATTTTAATGATACCCTACCAGCCCTTAATATAGGTTTAATAACAATTTCTTATGGTATGTAAAAATGCAATTAATGAATTTTAAATGCTACATATACTCACTGCATTTAAGCCATACATGATTTCATTGTCTGTATATGAGTCTAGGAGGTGTGACAATTAACTTTGTGAACATGTCACAATGCACTTAACAATGGTAGTAGTGTATGACCAGCTTGGTAAGGCTGTGCAACCTTGGTATAGTAGAGTCTAACATCTGTGTTCACGCAGATATAGATAAGTCTCACTGTCTTGTCTTTTGTGCCCTTGTGAGAATGTTGGAGCTTGAATTAGACTAGGAACAAACATTCAATTTCTTGTTAAATTTGGAAAGAGTGGCATTGAAATCATGTTAGTCCAAGATCTTTATAGTCCAAATCATAAAGAAAATGGCATTATACAAACAGATTAAAAGTTTTTTGAGGGGAGAGAAGGTGTCACAGATGAAGAGAGGTCAGGGTGGCTGGTAACAAGAAAAACTGACAAAAACCTTGCAAAAATTTGTTAAATTGTGCATCAAAATTGTCAGCTATCTGCAAGAAGCATAGCAGACCATGAAAACATCAGTAGAGAAACAGGAAAGTCTTAACTGAAAATCTTGCATGAGAAAGGTCTGTGCAAAAATGGTCCTGAAGGAACTCAGTGATGAACAGAAACAAAGAGCTCACAGGGCACTTCTTGCAAGGAATTTGTAGCCAGTAAACAAATAACTGTATTGGAGCACCCCTCCCTACTCACCTGATCTTTCCCCCAAATGACTTTTTTTTTTTTCCTGAAGATAAAGAAAATATTGAAAAGAAGACATTTTGATGATATGAGGATATCAAGGGTCCTAAGACAACAGCTCTGATAGCCATTCCAGAAAAACGTTCCAAAATTGCTTTGAAGGGTGGACTAGGTGCTGGTGTTGGTACACAGCGTCCCACGGGGAGCACTTCAAAGGTGAACATAGTGAAATTCAGCAATGAGTTTGCAAACTTAATTGTAGAGTATCAACAAAGATACTTTTTGGGCCCACAGAGAAGCTCCTTTTCTCCTACGAAGTGTTGATGTGTATAAGTGCGTTTTCAGAGACAGGGTCTTACTCTGTCATCCAAACTAGGATACATTGGCATGATGCTAGCTCATGATGGCCTCAAACTTCTGGGTTCACTGATGCTCTTGCCAGGGTTCCTAAGTAGTTAGGACTACAGGTGCAATCACAACTGGATAATTTTTTCATTAGAGACAGAGTCATGCTATTTTGTCTAGGCTCATTTCAAATCCCCAGCCTCAAGGGATCCTCTCTCCTTGGGCTCCCAAAGAGCAGGGATTAGATATAGGCCATTATACCTGGCCTTGAGTGTGTTTTTAATTCATATTGTTTAATATTTATTTCTATTGGGTGGCACCTGTGGCTCAGTCAGTAGGACATCAGCTCCATATACGGAGGGTGGAGGGTTCAAACCCAGCCCCAGCCAAACTGCAACAAAAAAATAACTGGGCATTGTTTTGGGCACCTGTAGTCCCAGCTACTTAGAGGCTGAAGCAAGATAATCATTTAAGCCCAGGAGTTAGTTGGAGGTTGCTGTGAGCTGTGCCACCACGGCACTCTACTGAGGGCAACAAAGTGAGACTCTGTCTCTACAAAAAAAAAAAAAAAAAAAAGTGGGTATATATATATATATATATATACATATTTCTCTCTATTTATAATCCTGGATTCTTTATCAAAATAAAGCTCAATCTTTGAGGGTGCCCCTCACTCTGGTTATAACCACTCCGTGGTGCTTTGCCTGGTGCTTTTGGCAAACAGTGAATGGATAGCTAACTATTGTTGTTCAAATCTCTGCACTTGAGAAACTTCAGAATGTAGAAAATTTGCTCATGAGCCAATTCAATGAAGAACAGATCTCACTATTTCATATAGAGGAAATAAAAGGAAAAGTATCTCCAGGAGTAAATAAAGCTTCTTGAGTTCTATGAGTGTTTATGAAATGACTACAAAACATATCTTGTCTCACAGCATTGCTATTGAGGTTTCTGAGCTATATCCTGGTAAAAATTGGTCTTTATCTCTTTTAAACCTTTTCTATGTAGTTATAAAGACCCAATTTTAGCTTTTGCATCATAAAATATGTGGATGAGAAGCCAGATATCTTATTTAGGCACAGTTCATATCAATTACAGCTCTACCTAGAAACTGTCATGAATCAAATTTATGGCAAATACTAATGGCAAAGTTATAGGTTATTGAGAAATTTTAGCACATGTAAGTCATGGGGGCAGTCTTTCATGAGATTTCCCTGACATAAGGAGAGCCCCAGACTGCTTCAAATTGCTAAATTATGTACTTTGTATATGAGTGGTCGTCAGGCAGAAAAAGGCAGGAGAGGATATCCACTCTTACCCTGGAGGAACAACACACAACAACCTATTCAATTACGGGATCTCAAAGATTTCTAAAGATTAGAAAATTAGATTTTTTTCACCGCCAAAGAATACACTAAAAAGAACACTGTACCCTATGTTCTAACAGACAGCTGATTTTGAATACATATTTGTCATTTGAGAATGATAATAAGAGAACACTAAATATCTCAGGCTAAAATAAAATTTTTAATGTAAGAATAGAAGGAAAATCTTAGATAATAAAGGTAAATAAAATTTAATTTAGATATTTAAAGCATATTAGAGAAAATAGACTGATCATCAAACCAGGTATACTTTTCCATAAATAACATGGAAGAAAGTTTCTCATATTTTAGAGGATAAATATTTATGTTGGTTGTGACATCTCTTGGCTTCAAGTATCTTTCCTCTGAAATGGTGAGACTGGACTAGATCACCTCTAAGATTTAGATCTAAAATTCTAGAGATATTATGATTCTCAGTAAAAGAGACTATAAAGGGATCTTGAATAAATTATTCCAGGGGAAATAAAGAAGCAGATCAAAGACAGCACATCAAAAGTTCAGGTAAAAGGATATGAAACACAACATCAAAACCACGATCTTAATCACTAGCTAGAGGGAAAGCCAGTGTAAACAATTTAGATTCCAGACGAACTCTTTACCTGATCTTGACTCATTGTGAAATGCCAATTTTCCATTTACAATTGCATTTATTTGTTTAGTTACTTGGCACTGAACGTTTACTTGAGGATCTTCTTTCTATTTGTCATATGAATACTGCTTATTGTTGTAGTATTCAAGTATCTTCCAAGATAAGTAGACACATAGTAAAATGAAACAGCTTCTCAAGACAGGTAACCTCAGTCAGTTTGAGCAGGAGTGATGAGTTGATGGGAGTTCATGGTAATAAAACCAGAAAATCTATTTCCACTACTTTTCTTTGATTATAAAATTACTAAACCTTACTTCAACCAATAAATCTCATATAACATTTGTAAGACAGATGCAAAAATATGATTCTTGCTAATAGATGTTTCCCATTTACTTAGTCTTGAAATGAATAAAAACAAGAAACCAAAAACTAATGATTAAGAGCATTTGCTTTATAATTAATTATCTGAGTTACTGTCTTAGTGATAACATTTATGAACTATGAGACTTAACAGAAATATTTAACTTCACTAAGAAGTCCAATCTATGAAATGGAGAGAACATGTTTCAAAATATTTTGACAATTGAAAAAGAAAAGTCAAGTGAAGTGCTAACCACACTGCCTAAAATTAAAAAAAATCAATGTTAGCTAATATATATTAATACTAAATATTAATTTGAGGAATTAGTTTTATATACAGAACCTTAAACATTATTGCTGGAAATGTCTATCTTCTAATTTAGTGCTTTTCAACCTTTTTAATCTCATAGCACACTTAAACTTATAGTTGAACTTCTGTGGCACATTCAAATAATAATGATCATAAAAAAGTTTAAAAACAGCACAACTTTTTGATTTATTTGTTAACACAAATACCATTAGGGACAAATATAAAGGAAAACAATGTATTGTAATTTATAACAAAAAGATAACAATTAAATTTCTTTTAAAAACTTATTTACATTTATTTATTTTTCTGTTTATGATAATTTAAAATTTGATGAGATATCTGATCTTGCCTTTTTTTAGAATATCTACTTTGCAAGGTCAAATTTGGATAGGCATACTCTTAAATCTTCCTTCAAAGATTCTAGCTAAGATCAATAATTTTTTATTATTATTCATTGCAGAATAGCTCATTTTACATAAATATGAGATTGAGAATGGAAGAAGTATTCTTTTTGCTTTCTTTCGTTATTTCAAATTAATATGAGGGCACACATTTTTAGGTTACATTGTTCTCAATGCAAAGTTCAAGTTCAAGTTGTGGAAGAGCCCTTTACCCAGGGGCATGTTGCACACCCTCACATTGTGCACACTAGGTGAGATCCTGCCAATAACACTCCCTCCTCCTGCCAATCACCCTCCTCCTTCCACTCTGCTCTCTCTCCTCTCCCTTTCTCCTTGTTAGACTATATTTGTGTTTTATCATTTGTGTGGACCTGTAATGGTTTATATATTGGTTTCATATTAGTGTTGAGTACACTGGATATTTATTCTGCCATTCTTGAAATACTTTACTAAGAAGACTGTGTTTGAAATCCTCCCAGGTAAACATAAAAGATAGAAAGTCTCCATCTTTTCTTATGGCTTAATAGTATTCCATGGTATACATATACCATAGCTTGTTAATCCATTTATGGTTTGATGGGCCTTTGAGTTGTTCCACAATTTGGCTATTATTAACTGAGCTGCAATAAACATTCTAGTGTAAATATTTTTGTGGTAGAATGATTTTTGTTCTTCTGGGTATATAACTAGCAATGGGATTGTGGGAACAAAAGAAAGGTCAAATTTTAGTTCTTCGAGAATTCTCTATACTTTTTTTTTCCTTTTTCTTTTTTTGAGACAGAGTCTTTCTATGTTGCCCTCAGTAGAGTGCTGTGACATCACAGCTCACAGCAACCTCAAACTCTTGGGCTTAAGTGATTCTCTTCCCTCAACCTCCCAAGTAGCTGGGACTAAAGGTGTCCCCCACAGTGCCAGGCTAACTCCATACTTCTTTCCATAAATGTTATATTCATTTGCAATCCCCACCAACAGTGTAGAAGTCCTTCTCTCCACATCTACACCAACATCTGTAGATTTGGGACTTTGTGATGTAGGCTATTCTTACTGGAGTTAGATTATATCTAAGGGTCCTTTTGATTTGCATTTATCTGATGATTAAAGATGATAAGCAATTTTTCATGTGTTTACTGACCATTCCTCTGTTATCTTCAGAGTAGTGTCTGTTTAAGTCTCTTGCCCACTTATAAATGAAGTTGTTCTTTTCTTGTTGATTAATTTGAGTTCTCTGTAAATTCTAGTTATAAGGCCTTTGTCAGATATGCAAAAATATTTCCTCATTCTGAAAGCTGTCTGTTTGCTTTGGTTATAGTGCCCTTAGCTAAGCAGAAGCTTTTTAGCTTGATCAAATCCCAGTTATTTATTTTTGGTGTTGCTACAATTGTCAGAAGGGTTGCAAGCTCATAGATTGCAGGCAATTTTTTCCCAGGCACATATTTTCAAGTGTTTTCCCCACAGTCTTCTATAATTTTTATTGTTTCATGTCTTAAGTTTAAATCCTTTACCGTGGGGGGGCACGCGTGGAGGGAGGAAGGAAGCCATTTGGTGGATCCTGCTCTTGCTCTATGTGCATAATGCAAGAATACATTTCAAAACAATTAAGCATAAATTATAATGTCTTACTACAAAAAATAAGTGAGGTGATGGTTATGTTAATCAGTTTGATTAAAGCATTCCACACTGTATATCAAATCATCACACTGTACCCCATAAATGTATACAGTTATGATTTAATAACAAATTGAAAGAATCTTTTCTCCAATGAGAATCATTTCTGTCAGTTGTGAGAGGTGTGGGTCCAGTTTTAGTCTTCTACATGTGACTAACCAGTTCTCCCAGCACCATTTATTAAATAGGGATTCTTTTCCCGAGTGCATGCCTTTATTAGTCTTATCAAGATCAAATAATGATATGTGGCCAGGTTCATCTTTCAATTCTCTATTCTATTACATAGATCTAATTTCTATTTTTGTGCCATTACTAGGCTGTTTTGACACTGTAGACTTGTATTATAACCTGATGTCTAGTAACGTGATGACTCCAAAACTGTTTTTATAAGAATTGTTTTGGCAGGTTGAGGTTTTTCTGGTTCCATATGAAATCAAGTATTATTTTTTCAAGTTCTTTAAAGTATGACATTGGCACATTGATGGGGATATCATGAAATCTGTAGATTGCTTTGGGTGATATGTATCTTTTAATGATGTTTATTATTCTCAATCACAAGCATGGTATGTTCCTTCATTTGTTAAAATCTGCCATTTCTTTTCTCAGGGTTTCATAGCTCTCTTTATCGAGAGCTTTCACATCCTTTGTTGGATATATTGCCAGGTGTTTCATCTTCTTCAGCACTACTATAAAAGGAATACAGTCTTTGATTTTATTTTGGGCTTGATTGTTATTGGCATATATGAGGCTACTGGTTTGTGGATGTTGATTTCATACCTTGAAATGCTACTATATTCATTGATCACTTCTAAGAGCTTCGTAGTTGAGTCCCTGGAGCTTTCCAGGTATAAGATCATGACACTATCATTTCTTTGTGTAGAAAACAATGTGCAAGAATAATTTGGAATTCTTTTTTTGCACAAGTGTAACAAGTCTTTTCACACCTTTGGCACAGATGGGGCTCCATGCACACAAATACTTATGCTTGAATTCCAAGACAAGTTATTAGATTTAATTACTGATTGGATTGATAATATCTTGGGCTTTTCTTGTTGTTTGGAGTGATTGACAAAATAAATACTATTCTATGATTTATTCTTTATAGACAAATCTACTGAATACTAAAAGTCAGTGTTCACCATGGATATCAGTAGATTTATCCAATAGCAGCTTTACTTCTTTGATGTGAGATATTACTTGAAATTCTGTATTTTCAGATAAATCATTAACATGCTGAGAAACGATATGTCTAAAAGGAGAATTTTTAAAGTTTCTTTTATGTATTCTTCTCCAAACATTGTCTTTATAATTGCACAGAAAGCCAATAAAATAATGGATTCTGCAATTGTATGAGATTTCATTTTCCTATCTACTGATTTCTGCCATTGTATAACTCACTTTCTGTGCTTTATCTGATATCACTGCATATTTTATCCATATTTTTGCTTATTTAGTATTACTAAGTACAATTTTGAAATATACCACCAACTTTTGGACAAGTGGGAATGCCTGACTTGTAAATGTTTATTTAATTTTCTAGGAATGACAAATTACACACTTGGGATGTGGTGGGTTTTCTTTACTGCGTATGAAACCAAATGATAAATAATCTTTATAAATTAATGACTGATTGCTTTTAATTCAGTTGCTGAGGTACTGGATGAAGCTGTATTTGACACACTAGCATAAGTTTCTAATTTTTGTTTGTTTACTAAAAACTTGTCCATTTTCATTGAATGCTATGTAACATAAATAAAAAATGCCAGATCATTATTAATAAAAATAAGTAAATAAACATTTCACACTTTTTACAGGGAAATACAGGTTTTAATTAAATACACTAGGAAATTTTCAAAATTAGAATTTGAAAAGTAATTGTGTCCTACTTCTTCACTAGTAACTACTTTCCTATTTCAAATCTATACAGAACTGTATGCAATGTTTAGTACAAATTATACCTCCTTACCACTTCAGGAACAAGACGTTGCTAAGTCATACCACTTCATTCACTTTTGATGATTTCAACATATATTAGTCTTCATTTCCAAATCCTTGTCAGACCACACCATCTACAGATGTGCTGAGGAAACTTATTTTTTAGTGTTACACCCCATCCACTTTGAAAGAAATCAGTGTTTATTTGTTATAACAACATAACATTTGTTTACTATAACAATGGTATACTTGTATAATCAATTTAAAGAAGTTTTAATTATGATATGCACACTTACTGTGTTTTGAACTTCTTTCAAAAATAATTTAATAATCTTTAAATCTTTTCACAGCAGGGGCCGAACAAGATGGCAGAGGAGAAACAGCTTTTTTAAAACCCGGCACAGTGACATGGGGAGAGAAGACTCCAGGCACCTCAGGGTTGTGGGCTTTGCCCAGGAATGTCCCTTCTAGGGTCCAGGGAGGCAGTGGGAGACCTCAGGGCCACAGGAGGAGGATAAAAGCAGTGGAGAAGGGGAAAGTGTTTGCATTTGGTCGGAGGCCACCCACTATGGTGGCTGCAGGTGGCAGAAGCTACAGAAGGTGAGAGTGTGCAGACAGGGAAGGCCTTCCCTGTGGAGTTTTTTGGACTTGGGCTCTCAGTTGAGTTACCTTGGGAGACCTTGGGTAAGCAAGCAACTTCGAACAGAGCCCAGATATTGGGACTGAGGTGCAGGGGCAGAGCAGAGTTTTCATTGCAGACTGCAGGCTGAATGCAGCCACTGTGGGAGAGCTGCCTTGCAAGCTATGCCCTCAGGGTCCTAGAGCAAGACTAATTCTGGGAGACCTTGGACAAGTGAGGAAGTGACTTGAACGGCTCTCAGAGGACAAGACTGAGCTGCCATGGGCTCAAAGGAGGTTTCAGTGTTTGGCTGTAGGACAGGTGCAGCCTCTGTGGGAAAGTTGCCTTGCAGGCTCAGCCCTCAGAGTCCTAGAGCAAGACTGGTTCAGGCTCGCCTGAGGAGCGGCAGCCACTTCTGGGGAGATCTGAGCAACACACCTTTTCCTGGGATAGCCACTGCTTAGCCAAGGGACCCAATTTGGAAAGGTTGAGGGGTGTGTATTAAGCGGACTGAGGAGAGTTCAATGCTCCCAACCCTGCAGGGTTTAAGGGCAAAGAGGTCAGCAGAGGTTTCTGGTGTCCATCTTACACAGCTGCATTGTGATTAACATACCATCTCCCAGAAGATCACCTGTTGCCTAGGCAATAAAACATAAACATGATAAACCAAACAAGAACATACATGGGGGGAAAGAATTTCTATCCAATAAATGGCGTTGGGAGAACTGGATATTCACATTTAAAGGATTGAAACTGGACCCTCACTGTTTTCCACTCACAAAAGTTGACTCAAGATGGATACAAGACTGAAACTTAAGGGAAGAAATAGTAAAAATCCTCAGAGAAAGAATGAGAAAAATAGTCGAAAATATCAGGCTGGAGGAAGACTTCCATGGCAATTGCAAAAACAACAAAAATAAACAAATGGGACTTAATTAAATTGAAAAGCTTCTGTACAGCTAAGGAGACAACAACCAAAGCAAATAGAAAACCTACACATGGGAAAGGATATTTTCATATTTTGAATGGAACCAAAGATTTATAACTGGGATTTAAAGAGAATTTAAACTAATCAACATAAAAAGATACAACAATCCCCTGTATCAGTGGGGAAGAGAAATGAATACAACTTTCTCTAAAGAAGAGAGATGAATGGTTAAATACACATGAAAAAAATGTTCATCATCCCAAATTATTAGAGAAATGCAAATGAAAACCACTCTGAACCACCTAACCTCAGTGAGAATGGCCCACATCATAGAATCTCAAAACTGCAGATGCTGGCATGGATGTGGAGAGAAGGGAACACTTTTACAGTGCTGGTGGGATTGCAAACTAATACAACATTTTGGAATAAGTATGGTGAATTCTCAAAGAACTCAAACTAGACTTCCCATTTGACCCTGCAATCCCATTACTGGGCACTCACTCACAAGAAAAAAAATTATTTTACCATAAGGATAATTGTACTAGACTGTTTATTGGAGCTCAATTCACAAGTTTCAAAAGTAGAAACAGCCTAAATGCCCACCAACCTAGGAGCGGATTAATAAGATGTGGTATATGTACACCATGGAATACTGTTCAGCAATTAAAAAACATGAAGACTTTACATCCTTTGTATTAACCTAGGTAGAAGTGGAACACATCACTCTTAGTAAAGCATCACAAGAACGGAGAAGCAAGAATCCCACGTACTCAATTCTGATATGAGGGCAATTAATGACCTAGAACAGGGTAGGGGGTAGAAAGGAGAAGAGAGTAGAGAAAGGGAAGGAGGAGGGGGGTGGAGGTCATGGTGTGTAACACACTTTCTGGGGGGTGGCTCACAATTATAAGAGGGACATTACCTAACAAATGCAATCAGTGTAACCTAATTCTTTGCACCCTCAATGGATCCCCAACAATAAATAAATACTTTTCACAGCACACCAGTTTGCTACTGCACACTGGTTGAAAATCACTACCCTAGTACCTAGTCTATTGTAGAGTATATTCACACACTTGGGGAGAATGTAGGTATTTCTATTAGTGGAGTAGATCTTTGTTCAGTCTGATGGCTTTATACTATTGTTTAGGTCTAGTTGCTTTACAGTATTGTTCAAGTGTTACGTTTCCTTTTTGTTCTTTTGTCCAATTGTTCTATGTGTGATTCATAGTGGGGCTTTGACATTTCAAGTGTTATTATTGGATTTTATATTTACCCCTTTAATTCTCACAGTTTTTGCTTCTATTTCTGATTCCTGTCTTTAAGTCAGATACTTTCTAGCATACCTTTTCAATTTCCTTGATGCTTCTTTTACTATATTTTAAAAATTAATTTCTTAGTGTTTTCCCGAGGCAATAAAATTTTCCTTAGAATTTTCCTTGGACAATAAAAATTAACATCTTCTATTCTTTCTTCTGCTGCTTCAAATCTGCTATTAACCAACTACAGTAAAATTTTCATTTCAGCTTTTTGTTTTATAAAAGATAACCTCTCTGTATTTTCTACTTGCAAGATATCTTTCTTATTTTTCTTTAATCTTAGACATGGCTTTGTTTAGTCCTTTGAACATACTTAAAATTGCTGATTTAAACCCTTTGTTCAGTATGGCCAATGTTAAGGAGATAATTTTGTCAACTACACTTTTTGTAATGCATGCACCATTCTTGCCTCTTTTTTTTTTTTCATTTTCGTACTCCTTTGTTGAAAAATGGACAGTTGAAATAATATAGTATATCCACTGTGGAAATTAGGTATTTTCCTTACTGAGAATATTTGTTGTTGCTGCTCATTGTGATTATGGACTTAAATAGTGAATTTCCTGCTCTAATTTCCTACAGTTTGCATACTTTATCATGTGTGGCCACTGAAGGCTGGGCTCCGTTATCACAGCAGTGAGTTATTCCATGGACAA
This sequence comes from Galagoides demidoff, assembly GCA_963574575.1. Taxonomy (NCBI): domain Eukaryota; kingdom Metazoa; phylum Chordata; class Mammalia; order Primates; family Galagidae; genus Galagoides; species Galagoides demidoff. The sequence goes on from CAUYQV010037165.1 coordinate 21,470, forward strand.
AAATTTCATTAATCTCCTTGAACTGATAAAAGAGTCCTCTTGTTTGAAGACAGGTCTTCAAGCGCTCTAGCAGGCCGTTTACATTTCTTTAAACTTTACTTATAGCTTATAAAAATCTCAAGGTCAGTCAGAGGTAAGAAATTAGAGCTTTCTCAGATCTTTTCTAGAAAAGTGTATAGCTGTGCTTGGGTCTTCAGGCCTTCTGGACTCTCACAAATATGTTAGAGCTTTTCCAAATACCCCTGTAGACATCTCATTCTCAGTTTTTCCTTTGGTTTTTGATCAGCCTCTTGTTAGCCTTAGCTGTTACTGCCATCTCAGTCAGGGGATGTAAAACAATTGCAGTTGATTATTTTTGACAAACTCCATAGGGACAAGGCTGTCAGCACAGAAAGAACTCTGATTTAGGTCAATTAAAGATAAGGCCTGTAATGGAGTTGTCAGGTTGTTATCATATGAATCCAGGAAAATCAAATAGTGATAATACTCAGGAGGTAGAATTTAGGGAGGCTACTAATCTATTCTGGTATTGTCAGTGGCTGTTAACTACTAGAGTTTTGAGGTTGTTAGTTTCAAAGCCACCATGAATCCGAGGAGAGGAGGATGGGCCTAAGGCATGCTAAAACACCCTAAAACATATTTTTCTTACTGAGATTTGGCGATTTTTCTTTCATAAATGCTTCTTCAATTTTTGGAGTTTTGCATATGATTTGGATACACTTTACCAGTATCCTCATTGCTTTTATGAAAAGACAACTTTTGGTGGTTTTTAATCTGTTTTAGGAAGTATGTCTGTGTTGTTTCTTTTTGAAAAAAGCCCCTTTCTATATAATTATAAAAGGTGAAATAAAAAGCATTAATCTCATCATTTGACAAAAGAGGAATATGAGAATGAAATAATCTCCTTGACCTATGTTTCTCAAAGAGGCAGTGCCAAAGACAAGACGAAAATCTACATAATTTGATTCTCCTCACTTTTACCCAGAATTGCATAAAGTCATAACCTAAGTTTATCATTATTCAAAGTTAAAACTCCCAATGCTTTGCTGACTTCCATGAACGTCCTTTTTCATAAATAGGTGATCAAATAAGTGATCAGATATTACCCACTGTTTGGACATGGTAACCGGAATCTCTGTTCTTGTGATTCAACACGGCACTCAGATAATCCTCACAGTCATCTTCGTGAGTGCTCAGAGCCACGTTACACTTTTCTGACACATACATTTCCTTCATTTTCATATGTTTATACTAAACTTTGAGTTTGATTTAAACTAAGATACATTACAAGAATTTATTCTTTCAAGAAATGACCCCAAAGCAATTTAAATACCACTTATGTGTCTAAATAATTCTCAATGACACTCCTACACAGACAGTAAATGGGACACTACTACTTAAAGCTACTATATATATAGAATTCTTATATATATAATTATATATATATACTATATATAATTCTGAGACAAAGATAATCCAGGTAAACACTTAATGTATATAGTTTGGTAAACCTTAAGGAAGTATTAATTGCGATAATGACAGAAAATCAGATACTACATATTTATCAGTATAAGTTGAAAAGTTTCTTTATCTTATTGAATTGTACTGGGAAAAAGTACAATGATTGTATAAAATAAGATGTTCATATTTAAATGAGTTTATTAAAGAACTTAATGAAAGAAAGCAAGAGATACTGACTTTGTTAAACTTCAGCAAGAGGAGTTTATTAGCCCACATGGTCAAAGGAAAATGAGAATGATCAGGATTAGAAAAGAATAAGAATCCATTGTCTTGGAACCTTTCCCTGGGACTTGATGTGGTCTTTCCCAGAACAACCTCCTCCAGTTCCTCAGTTCCAATGTCTTTCTATTCCTACGGTCTCAAATCAGTATGCAGATTTCCATCAGAGAGTCATGTTGGCCTAGTTTGATACCTGTTATTGCCCCTATGGCTACAGGAGCAGGGCCCTATGAACTTGGTCATGCTGAGTTTTTTTTCAATGTCCATAAAATCAGGAAATGAAACTTTCTCTTCAGAATTTCTGACCTAAAGAGTTTTTCTTTGACAAGAGTCACAGACTCTTCCGATCCTTGTAAAGAACATAGAAAGCAATTAGATGTGCTGTACACATCTTTATTCAATGTTCCTGTCCAGATGTCACTAATTCTGTCCGTATATTTATCCATCTTATGCCAAGAATCATCATCCTTTTATGTGCTGTGTAGTGCAACTTAATGTTAAATTAGTTAATGAAATGAGGACAAGAATGGCCAACCCCTTCAGTGAGAAACTTGAATGGATGTTCCATGGCTATGCCATTCCTAATTAATTTAGCTTCAAACAATTTATACTCCAAACATTCTCAAAATTGCATTCTTCTGATTCCACATTCTCTCCACACTCTGCCTCTCTAAGAACTCCCAGCAAGGGTGATTCTGAATAATGGTTACCAGAGAGTCACAGCTTCCTTAGAACAGTGAGATGCACCAGGCATCATAATGAGTGTGTCTCCCTAATGTCCTTAAGGTATCAAAGACTCAGAGATTATCGTTCAAATTTTTGGTTTCTTTCTAAATCAGTGCCATTGTTGTTATGCATATTTGTTAATGTTAAAAACTCACCAATATATTACTATAGTTTTTCTTTTTTCATCTCTCATTATTTCCTTAGCTCTTTATAGCTTGGCTTTCATTCACTTCTTTGTGCCATCATTAGCACACATATTATATGTATATTACATTTCTATAGGTTATAGGGCCAATAATACCACATCTAATGGAATTTTACAGAATTATTCCTCAAATATGTTAAGATAGTAAAGAAAAATGTACAGTGGTGGTATATATAATTACTGCCATGTAGTTAATATTTTGCTTGTCTAATTGATATTTTGGGGTTTTTTTTTCCCTTGTGCCTGGTTTATTTCACTTAGTATAATGTTTCAAAGTTCCATGCTTTACATCTATGTAAAGCATGCATCATTCAGTTTTGTGAACAATATTCCACTGTATCCTGCTTTTTGTTGACACAGTCATCTATTGATGGATACTTGAGTTGTTTTCATCTTTTGATTAATGTTGCTATGATCACTGATACACAATATATAAAGTATCTGTTTGAATCCTGGCTTTCAATTCTTTGGGGAGTAATTGCTAAGAGTGGAGCTACTAGATCATACTGTAATTCTAAGTTTAAATTTTTGAAGAACTAGTAGACTATTTTCTATAGAGGTTGTTTCATTTTACATTCCTACATTGCACAAGGATTCTTATTTCTCCACATCTTTGCCAAAATTTGTTATTTTCCAGTTTGTTTTTGTAATGGCCAACCAAATAGCAGTAAAGTGCTTTTCATTGTGGGTTTAACTTGCATTTCTCTAATGACTAATGATGCTGCACATCCTTTTATCTGTTTATTGGCCATTTTCATATATTCTTTGGAGAGATATTTAGCCACATCCTTTGACCATTTTTAACTGAGTTGTTTGTTGTTCAGTTGTAAAAGTTCTTTATATAGTCTAGATATTAATCCCCTATCAGATATACAGAGTGGCCATGAAGTTCACATGCAATTTAAATAGTTGTACATGAACTTTATGGCCACTCTGTATAATTTACAAATATTGTCTCCCATTCTACGGGTTATGTTTTCACCCTCTTGACAGTGGCTTTTGATGTTCAGAAGTTTTTATTTTTGATGGAGTATAGTTTGTCTATTTATTCTTTAGTTGCTGGTGTTGGGGGGGGGGCGCACATATACAAGAAACCACTGCCAAATCCAGTGTAATGAAGATTTCCTCCTATATTCTAAGATTTTTATAGCATTAGGTCCTACATGTAGGTCTTTGATCAATTTTGAGTTAAGTTTTTGCATAAAATAAGGATTGAGTTTCATGCTCTTGCATGTGGAGATCCAGTTTTCCATCTTGGCACCTTGGTCAAAGAATAGTTTGCCACTTACATGCAGGTTGGTTTCCAGGCTCCCTAATCCAGGATCTCTATTCTATTGCATTGGTCTATATGCCTGTCCTTAGGTCAGATCACAGTATTTTGACTACTATACCATAATGATGAAGTAAATTTTGCAGTTTGGAAGTGAGTTCTCTACATTTGTTGTCTTTCAAGATTATTTTGGCTATTTGAGGTCCCTTTAGGATTGATTTTTCTATTTCTGCAAAAAATAACACTGGAACTTTGATAGGGGTTGCACTGAATCTTTAGATCATTTTGGATAGTAATGTTATCTTAACAATATTGTTTCTAATTCGTAAATACAAGATGTTTTTCCATTTCTCTATATATCCTTTGATTTCTTTTCATTCATATTTTTTATTTGTTCTTAAAAACAGTTATAACTATGGCAGAAACTGTTCCATACAGATGCTTTACAGGTATTAATTTAACTCTTACAATAATCTGAACATGAAGTATGATTTTAACTCAATTTTGTGGATAAGGAAACGAAGTCCAAAGAGGTTAAATAACTTGTCCAAGATTGCATAGCTGGTAAGTGACAGAATTAGGATCTAAACCTAGGTAGTCTGGATCCAGAGACATGGTCCTATTATGCTATATTCCTTTCCAAACATTCATTCATTCAACACACACACACACACACACCTGCCAGTTCCCCAGATCCATGTGCGAGTGATATTAAAGAAGCACTGCTTGGCAAAACCAGTTAAGGGAGTAAGGAAAGCAGGATAAGGAAGGCGAAGAAAGAATCCAAAGGTTCAAAGTCAGGTGAATCTCTGACTCCACCTGAGCCTTTGGGGAGGTGTGGAGTGCGTCCTCACCTAAAGGAAATGAAGCCGGGCTTTCACACAGCTGCACCATTCATCAGCTCCGGATCCCTCTGCCAGGGATGTAAACTTCTATACAATCCCAGCTCTCCATGTGTCTGAAGGAAGTGACTCCAGTAATTCAAATTTATTCCTCTGGAGAAAGTTGTAAGTTTAAGTTGGTAGAAATAAAGTGTACAGGAACTGGAGGATGGTTACACAGAAGTGGTAAAGTGGACCCAGGGGATCTGGGAAGAGCACCAACAGCACATGTTGTGTGTAAAGCACTGTGCTTAGCATTGAAGAAGCAAGATGAAAGCAACCAATGCATCATCTTTAGAGAGGTTATGCACCGGCAGAAAGTCGTGCATACTTTATGTACGGTGCATGGTGATAAATACCATGGGAGGGGCAAATAGATTGCAAAGACGGTAGAGAAGAGAGCAACACAACTGTTTCATCCCTGGCTAAGGAGGTTACAAAAATATCATTGAACAGGTGGTGTTTGATCTGAAGTTACTAATAACAAATGGAAAGATTTGGAGAAAGCCTCCTAGACCAATCAAATGGTGTGAATAGCCACACAGAGGTATGAATACACAGAGCCCACTCTCATAGTTGTGGGCTCATCAATGCTGTACTTCCATATATAATGAGTTGTTCCCAAAGTGTTAGAAATATACATTTTCAGCCTGGCCCCGACCTATTGACTCAGACGCTCAGGGGTGGGGTCCAGCAGTCTGTGTCTTAACCTAACCTGCAGGTAACTCTGATGCACACTCGGGTTAGAGAGATACTGCTTTACCACACCAGGACTGCAACCCCATGTGCACCAGGTACACTAGACCCCCCAGACCCCTGCTATCAGCCCAACGCTACACTCACACTCCTACTCTGGAGCAAATAACAGCCAGAAATGAAAAGGGAGTTTGGAATAGATGAAGGGAGAGGTATCTAGAAAACAACCTTCTGTGAACAATGAGGTTGAGGCTTAGGTGACCTAAAATTCCATAAGGCCCATTCAGTGAGAAAAAAAATGACAGGCAGGAAGGATTTCACTGATCAGAGGATGGGGACCAGACCACCATCATGAGTTGGCCATCCTCCCTACCCTTTTCCTAGAGGTTTGAGGAGTTCTTAACAATTGTTTGGAAACTAGGCCAGCTCCAGGGTCTCCTAAATATCCACAATGCCTCAGAAAATGACTGGCCAACAAAGGATGAGGGCAGACAGCACCACTATAGTCTGAAAGCATATGTCATATTATTATAGGGAAGACCAGATATTTCCTACAGAAACATGGTTGAGAAATAAACACGAATATATCATCATATGAGATATGATTTCTGAAAGAATGGCATAGTTCAGTGGGACAAGATATATAGAATGGTATCAGAAACGTATGATTTGGGGGTCAGTCACCCTAGGTCAGGATGAGGAACCATTAGGCCTGGGAGGTTGCACTTTAGGTAAGCGACTCTAGAAAATTAGGCAAAATGGATTAGAAAGGAGATGTCCTGAAAGAAGGAAAATCTTATAAGGCTCAGAAGGAAAATTCTGGATAGGAGGAAAATATATGAGAAACTATGGAGATGAAATTGATAAAGACTTGGCTAAGGAAATACCAGGGAATATTTTGAGACAAACTGTGGATATCAATAAATACAGTATACCTCTTCTGCCAAAGTCTGCTTTTTAGCTGAAACACCAAATTCATTTTTACCCTCAAAATTATGGTCATTAAAATAGTCCACACAGTTAAAACTTGTACATAGAAACTGCAACTATACCAATGCTGTTTAACTCACATTTACCATGAAAGAGTTCTGAAACTTGGACAAGCTAACCAATTCCAGGTGTCATTAAGATAAATGCATGCAGGGCAGCACCTGTGGCTCAAAGGGATAGGGCCAGCCCCCTATGCCAGAGGTGGTGGGTTCAAACCCAGCCCCGGCCAAAAACTGCAAAAAACAAAACAAACAAAAAAAACCCCATAAATGCATGCAATCACACTATTACCTTAAATCTACAAATACACTCATTCCTTCATAAAGGTAGCAGGTTAGGAATCAACAAAATGCCATTCTACATGCCACTAAACTCTCTGTATCAGTTAGAATAAGTTTAGAGAAAACATCCACAGTGTTAGGCATTATTTGTTACCAGCTCATCATAAAAAGTTAACATCTGCACAAGTTTTTATCATTCTACACTAATATCAAATATTTGCTGAGTGCCTGTTACATGGCAGGCACTGTGCTACTCATATCCCTTACATCTTATAATGTTGGGATGCAGAACATTAAATGCATTGCCCAGTGTTATACAGCTTTTTAGTAAAAAGCCTAAGCTTCAAACCAGATCTGCTGACACCAGATCAATTTCTCTTCACGTTACCTCTTTTAATTGAATCTTCTTAACAATCCTTTGTGACAGTCATTATCATCACATTTTGCAGGCAAAGAACATAAAATATGGAGAAGGTAAGTGTAGGGTTCAACAGGAGCCCACCAGGAAGATCTGATCTGAGTTGTCTGAGTGCTGCTCTATTATCTAATATGGGGATACTCTGATTGGGGATATCTTCGATATTTCCACAACTCTCTCTCTCCCTCTCTCACACACACACATACACACACAAGTAATGTGACAGCTTGGTCACGGAGGTAGTGTTGTAGACAGTATCTACACTTTGACTTCCCACTATCAGTTAATAATTATCAGTTTGGGGGTGAAGATATACATACTTATATCTATACAGATATAGACAGACAGACAAATACTTATTTTTAGTAAGTAACAAAGGAACCACATAGACTAGCTGTAGTTTCTGGAAATGCATGGAGGAATTTTTATGAAAACAATAAAAATTTATCTTAATAAAGAAAACACTAAACATGTCCAATAGCATTAAACTAGGGTGGCTTCATTCTACCTCAGTTTATCACATCTACTCTGTATGATGCAACTCTCAGAGACAGCATCAATCCAGAGAACACATACATTTTACTAAATAAAGACCTTCTGTGTTATCTGAAGGTAATTTTTCCAACAGAATGATTCCTTAAATAATTCTGAGTTACTCCATCACTTGCAGCCATACCCCCAATTCACGTCTTCCTTTCCTTCATGTGTCAATGTTCATTTTAAAGACAGAAAGGACAGAGCATGACAAAACTCAGAAACAACTGCAAGATTATTTTTTTTTTAGTCTGGAACACAATCCAAAAGTAATTATTAACTGCTTGATCATGTCCATAAACTGTTGTTGCCATTATGAACATTTTTTTCACAGTATTTTAAATAAAATGTATTCTGGAAATAAACTATTTTCTGCTCAAGACAACAAGCACAGATAATTTACCCGCATTCTTCAGGTCTCAGACTCTGAATAGAGAATGAATGATGTGAGTTCAGCCAGGCACAGAGTCTGCAATCACAGTCACAAAGTCATGTAAACAGAAATCAGAATTTCCCAAATCCTGTGATTAGGTCAGGAAATCTCAAATCCCTGAACCAATTGATTAATACAACTATGATAGGTTCAGGAAACAAAGTGAGGGGGGTGGTTGGAAGTGGCTGTACAAGAAAGGCTATACTTAAACATAATTTGCCCTTTTCCTTCCTTGCCTTTGGGGAAAGCAAGATGGAAGACATTGCCCAGATAGTAGTAGTCTCTGTGTTTGGGCAAAGTTCGAGGTTATCATTTATGTATTCTTCTTGCACTTTGATCTTAGTCATGCTGACAAAGGAAATGAGTGGAGCAAGCCAGGCAAACCCCCAATGCATGGTAATCGTGACAGATGAACGGGGCTGAACTGTTCCAGCTGTCCTCACAGGCCATCACCAGGCCCTGTGTGATCTATTAGTGGTGTGAGCCCAGGTGCGGGGCCTCTGCTCCAGGCTTGCCGAGCGCAGCCCCAGCGCTGGCCATTAACTGATGTAAGTAAGCATTGGGTAACTTATGAAAAAACCACGCAACATGAACATCAGTCAGGAAATGGTTACAAATTAGAAAAAGAAAAAGGTATCTGGCGCAGAGGCCCCCCTATGCCACAGTAATAAAAGCAACTTCCTCTTTTTCCTAATTTCAGAACCACAGAGTGGAATTCTCTCCATATGAAATTACTCACAAGTTGCTGCCTGCACTAGACTACCTCCTGTCCCCTTCAATGTATCACAGTGTAGTCACATAGAAACAGATGTTACTGCTTGACTGTCACACTGTTAAGGGAAAGTGTCATGCAACATGGGGAACAGCAACCTATGACCTCTCAAGAACAATCCTCCAGCACCTCATAGATGCTTTTGTTCTTTAGAAAAACTGGTTCTTTAAAGTTTGATAAAGCATTCCAAGATGGTACAGCTCAAGTTTAATGATTCTGATAGACTCCGTACTTGAGCTGACTGGAGCCTCTTACAGCTTGCAACCCAGGTATAATGCTGACCTAAGGACACCCACTTACTTCACTCTGTCTGTCATACTCAGTCTGGCTCCTGGGTACCACTGCCTCAGACCAGCCTTCTAAGCTAGTAAGAATCATGTACTGTCTTGTCTGTGTTCCCAAGATTATTTTTACATGTTTGTATCATGACACTTATCCTACACCACTGTAATTAGTCATCGTGCTTATGTTGTCCCTCCTTCCGATGGTCTCTTCCTGTGGGCAGGAAGTATGCCTTCTACTGCCCCCATCCAAGGACTGGGCACATATGGCATCCACTGGTGTATGTGGAGGGAATGATGGATATATTTCAGCCTGAAATGTCAATGTTTATTATGGCCAAGTAAAATAGGTATTTATTTCTTTTTCTGTCTGTTTTAGATTGTATACTTCCTCATGATTTAACTAAACTACTCCTCTGTTTACAAACCTTGTGAGAGATAGTTTAAAGATGTTTTAAAATGTTGTATGAGTATAAGTTGAATATGTTTATAGAATTGATAGTATTCCTGGTAGCATTCAGCCTAGAAGTCATTTATCTCCAAAGAGGCAGGATATCCCAAGGGAAGATAAATAGAAATTTATATTCAGCAGAAACTTAGTTAAGCCTCTTGTACCAGAATAGAAGCTTTTCAACACAAAGGCCAAAACCCTCATTATGAATGTAACCAAAGAATGAAATGGGAAATAAGAGGACAAGAAGATTGTAATTCATAAAAACAAAAGTGTTCCAAGAAGACCGTCAGGAGGGGGTCCTAGGAGAAGCTGCTCGGTAAAGAGCCTTCCCACGTGAATGTGGGGGGGCTGCAGGGAGGGCTGAGTGGGGGCCTCTGGGAAGCAAGTCCTTGTAGACACACAGGACCTGGCAAGCTGATGGAAGGCCTGGAGAAGGCCGCCACAGGAGTCTGAAAAGATAAGAGATGAGTACAGAAAGCAGGTAACATGAATAAAAGAGAAGACAAGAAGGAAAAAAAGTGCTTCCATGAAACTTTGTAGCCAGACTGGGAGAGCTCAAGTATAGTAAATCCTAATGAAAAAGGTGAAATATATGAACACCTTGTGTCTAGAACACCTTGCAGGACAGAAAACAGACAATGAGAGTAAAACAGCAAGGGAAAAGAACAATGGCTATTTCTGGCTAGGGAGAACTTTCTAAGTGAACTGAAATCAGTGGCCAAAGGGAAGTGTATATTTGTGTTTGTTTGAAATGTTCAAATAATTACTTAGCACATTTACTTAATGTTGTCCTCATACTACATGAGTACATGGTTCTCAAACAAAACTTTTTTGGTTGTAACTCTCAGGATAAGAATCATGCAAAGTTATTGTATTGATACCAAATGCCTTGTGAGGGTGGTGAGGCCATAATAGGTATCCTAACCCCACACAGGAATAAATAGTTCTCGATGGAATCTGCCTCTACTCCTGACTTCTTTTCTGAGAAGAGATGAAGCGAGATAGAGGAGAATTTATGTCATAAAGCAAATGCAACCTAATGAAAGCCTAGGCATTGCAGGGAAGAAATACTCCAGATTGCTACACAGCAGAAATACCAGGTACCACCAGCAACAGCAAAACAACACAAACTCTCTCTCCCTATAGGGCAAGATACAGCCCACAGAAGAAGAGAAGGCATAAGGCACTGATATCCTATAAAAGAACTAGAGGACCCAAAGTCACAGAAAAAAATCCATGTGGGTTCAAGTTCTCTTCAATGGGTGACAGAGCCTCTATTATATATAACAATGTATGATTGTTGATAGCCATCCTGAACTATTGTTGGGAAAGCTTCTCAACAGTTTGCCCAGCCTCCAGCGACTATCCCTTGCATCTTTTGTGTCAAAGTCTGAGTAATTATCCTAAGAGATAAACCCACTCATGCTATCTTCTGCTTAAAATCCTCTCCTAGTTGACTTCCTGTAAAATGAACTCTGAACTGCGTTAGGATGGCATGGAATATGCCTCAGAATCTGACCTGATATATGTTTCCAGTTTGCTCTTCCACTTTCCTCTCCCCTCATCTTTTCTTCTGCTTCACTAGACTCATCAAAGTTCCAGGAATGATTCCATACAATCAGAAGTCTACCTGCTTCCTTGTGCTACTCCAATAGTTATAATTTACTTTCCACAACTCACATACAAAAACCAAATTTGCCTTTCAAGCTTCTGCCCAAATGTCTTTTTCTCCATGAATAAAGATCTTCTTGCTCACAAAAACTGTTCTTGCCTATGTGTTTGAGCCACATTACACTTATGTCTGATTGCATCGCCATTGGAAATCGAGTTAATCGAGTTACTAGAGAGTTCCGTGTGTGTCCACATTTCCAACTAGGTAATACTGCTTAGACAGAGGCACACTCTCTTATCTTCTTTGTGTTTTCCTTCTAGGCAGTTTCAGCCATATGCTTCCATTTCTTTCATGCTTGCTCTAATTTGTTATCAATTAAATTTTGTCATTATTCTAAGATTTATTAGTATTTCTTATTTGTTATTGCAAAAAGAGTTTTGTTTTCAGTATTTTCTATCCACAATTCACTAGTTAAGCCTATAGAAAGTCTAGGCCATCTAACCAAATGTCAAGTAAAAGTTTAAACCATAAAGGGACAGAAATGTAGATTCACAAAGGGCAGCATCTATGTTATTAACTAAATGAAACAATTTGGGCACAGGTGTACCCCCAAACAACTAGGTATTGTATATTTCTAGGTATACCTGACCTGTATTAGCTGTATGTTTACATATAGACATAGTATCCCTTGTATTTCATTGTACAAACATGACCGTTGTAATTATCCATAGAAAAACTAAGAGTCAAGTTTTCAAAGCTACTTGAAATGATACAAGACAATATATTTTGAACTGAAACTAGAACTAGTTTAAATAAGTTTTACTCAAACAACTCAACTGCTTTGAGTTTTACTAATGACTTAAAGCAATTATTATAGACTTGCTTATAACTAGACACAAAAATATAAGATACGATTCTTTCCTTCAATAGGCAGATAGAAAAGACACATATTAGGTGTTAGAAAAGAGGAGAGGATGAGCAGATAGGTCCCAGAGGAATTTTAGGGGAGTGAAACTATTTTGTATGACGTCACAATGATGGATACGTGTCACCACACATTTGGTAAAATCTAGAGGATGTACACCACCAACAGTAAACCCCCATGTCAACTATGGATTTTGGAGGATAGTGATGGGTTAATGCAGATTAATCAATTGCAACTGAAGGAGCTAAAGAAATTTCACCCCAAAATATGATTCCTTGGTATAAAAGATATTTTGAGTTAAAAGGCCAGTTTTTAATAAGAAAGCACTGGCCTCTCCTCTATAAAACCCAAGTAACCTGATTTAGAATCAGAAAAGGCTGATGATTTCCTTATTACAAACAAATGGACCTGCCCCTAAAGTCATTTGAAGCAGGAGACCTGTCTTTCAGATTAATTTACAATTTAATCTGTTCCCACTCATATCCACATCCCCCTAGCAACCACTTAGCTACATCTATACTTTCCAGTTTCTCTCCCTCCTCCCTCCTAAAAGTCATCTTTAAAAGTGACTGACCATCACTGAGATTTTGATAAATCATTCTTGTGGTTCCCCCATGTGCATAATATTTGAAATAAACCTTTCTCTTATTAATCTACCATAACTTGATAGATTATGAAAAGATAGATTATTCTTTTCAGCAAACCAACCTAAGTGAAAAGGGCAAGTTTTGCTGTGACGCCTACAACAAATGTACCACTCTCCTGGGATATGTTGATAACACAGGAGGCTGTGCATATGTGGGAGCAGGGGGTACATGGATAATACCTGTACCTTTCAATATCAATTAGTTTATTAACTTTGCAAATGTATAATGGAACAATTGGCACATTTCTTTGAAATAGGCCTATTTTGATTTAAGTCTCTTTCTTAACCATGGAAAAATCTAATTAATGAGAATAACACACTTCATATCAAATAATTTATTCATAACAAAACATTAAGTAACAATAGCAACTTGATGCAATCTGAGGGTTAAAGTGAGATTTCAGTAGTGTGCATAGCCATGCCAGTGTGATAGGTGTGCATTCCCTTCCCATAGATCTGTTACATGTAGCAGTAACATACATCTGAATCTGAGCTAGCCCAGGAGGAAAGGGCCCTGTTAAATTTATTCTAAATAGAAAACCTATGTTAAAGTTGAAAGACATTTGAGCATAGTACGTGAAGATTAACGTCTTGGATGTTGAAATTCATGTGATCCAATAGTATATGTGATTCTGGTTTCGCTGATACACACAGGGCTGAGGCTATCTGATCAAATTAAGGGACTCTTACAAACAAATCAGTGGGCCACGGAAGACATAATAAGCTCACAGAGAGGGCATTGCCTCAGCCATACTCACTGCTGCTGTCTTCATCCTAATGCTACAATTCTCTGGGTATTTCTGGAGTCAGAAGTTAACACACCCATGATTTTTTTGTAGCTAGAAAGCTTAGTTATTCTCTGTTTCTGTAAAAATCAAATAGAAAAAGAAAGAAAAAAGAATAGTACACTAAATCTCTTTTCAGGCTGTTGTCTGGTCTCTTAGAACCTGGATTCATGGACCAGCTCTCACTTTCATAAAATTATTTTCCCTCCTTTGTCTTGGGTTTTTTTTACAACTAAACCTGGATCTAACAGCATTTAATGTCCTGAAGCTTCAGGTAAGGCCATATTTCACATCATATTTTATTTTTGGTCTTGGCAGTAAACTTGAAATTAGCTATTAAGTTAGGATTTCTCATCCAATCAACTCCAGGAAAAAGTACAATAGAGAAAGGAAGAAAGAGCCAGAGACCTTGACTAACAGGAACTATATTAAACTAGGAAAAAAAAAAAAAAGGATTCCATGTGTACTCCAATAGGAAAGAAAAAAAGGAAGGCTCAATATTTCCATCAAATAAGGACTTCTTCCAGCAGAGAGGCTCCACAGAAAACCTTTCACTGACCTTTATCCGGAATACTGAATATGTCATGACTTTCTTCAATTCTACCTCCTCGGTCCATGCTATCAATTGAGGTTTACGAGGGTGAAGCCATTATTTCTAAAGAGGGAGGAAAAAGAATTTGTTCTAAAATATCTGCTTCTCCACCCCCACCTTTCTTCATTTGTAAAACAAGCCATCTAAGTTTCTCAGGCTATTTTTCCACAGCCTTGTTTATAATGTGGTAATGATTATGCTAATACCAGCTGGGAATACATCTATGTGGACATGCTGTGTGAGTGCATTTGGGGGCGAGAGGGGAGAGCCCTATAAGTGCATAAGGAGAACTATTCAATAAAATTATAGTACATGTGTAGCCCTCTTTCCATATTTACTAGTTTTTGTAAGCTCCTTCTCAAATGGGAAATAGACCATGTTTCCTTTGCAGAGGGACAGTTATTGAATAACGAAGACCATGTGTTCTGCTACGTCTTACTTGTCTGAGCACTCTGAGGCTATTTTCTAAACCAAATTAATAACAGTATACTAAACTTATTTCCCCAGTGAAAACTTCTGGCTACTAATAGTGTCAAAATACTCACCCCACTGCCCACTGAAGCTCAGGCAATCACTACATAACCAAAGTCTATGATGGCACCAAGAGAGGAGAAAGTAGCTTTCACGGTATACCCTCTAATTGAATGATACTGCTTACACAAGCAATAGAGTATTACATCACTTTCTCTACAAAGAGAAGGGAATGTGAAATTTCAGAAAAGAGGGTAGAGCTTTGCACACAGAAAGTCCCTTGCAACAAGTCCATCGCACAGCAGACTCCTCTGGCTCAGAGGGCACGTATGCCCCTGATGGAAATGCTGTCTCTCCTTTGCTCACACACCCACTTGCTGCAAAGTGAGCATATCTGTGACGTACTTGCTGATACCGAGGGCACAGAGGCAAGAGAGCTGGCAGCAGGTCTCCTGGGTGATTGAGGAAAAAGAAAATGCACATCCACGTGACAACTAAAAATTAGAGAACCTGGTAGGTATAGAAACTGCCCCCTTTTCTTTACCCCCAAAGCCAAGTGATCTCAAAAAGAATCCCTAGTTTTTCTACTGTGTTATTTCAAATTGTTTATTTTGTACCACGTACAATTTTTGCCACATCAATATAGGGCATTATTTTGTAGCCACACCTGTTCTAGCAACTAAAATTTCAATAAATGTTGGCAGTGATCGAAGTTCTGTAATACTTCTCTATTTCAAATATGGCGTTTTTGTTCCCAACTCAACATGTAGCCGTATATGCTCATTATTAAAATGCACTCTATAAAATCCCGAGTGGGGGAATTTTAGTTCCATTTGAACATCACAACTAAAACATTCTATTCATTCCACAGTATGTTCACTCTATCCAAGTAAAATTCTTTCTTGTGTTTTCTGATATAAACTTTAAAAGCTCATTATAATTCACACATGAAAAATCTTTTTTAAAGAATCAAAAGTAGCAAGAGTTAACAGTCCAGTCCAGCAGATAAACTTTTACAGGTTTCCATCTGAAAGTCATAACATAACCTTTTATTCTGTGTGTCATTGGTACAGAAGGTTTTTCAAGGCAGAGTTCTTCAAACTGCAAGATGTTAAACAGATGCACTGCAGAGGCTTCCAGACCTAAACTAGGAAGAGTCTGTTTTCAGTCTCTATGTTGTATCCTTCTCTTTTTTCATTCTTTTATCAAGATTTTCAGGTTTGGATATTTCTTTGGTTAAAATTTTACTGTTGTTACTGCTTTTAAGCTGCATATTTATTTAGAAGAACCTGATTTCCAATCATATTGTTTTTAAACTAAATGAGGATTATTAATTTAAATTCTGCCATTTAAAAGCATACTTTCAGCAGGACATTCTCTGCTTTCTATAGCAGGTGCTGGAAGTCCAATCCCAGATGTTTTGATGTGTAAATAGCAAGGGAAGTATTTTAGAAATGGGTAGAGACACAAGAAAGAGGAAGGCATAAATAAAAAGCAGATTTGTTGAAACTTCAGTTCACATGGAGATTTTGGCTTTTGTTTTCTGATGGTGGGCTTCTATTTGACGGTTCCTCCTGTTGCAAATGTCATTTTCCAAGACATAGGATAGCCATAGTGATTGGCGTAAATATTCACCTATTTTTTCCAGTGAACCAAATCCCGTTCCTACATTGACCAGAATGACAAGTCCTACATTCCTGTTCAGAATCCTGAGACTCAGAATCCTCCCTTATGGATGAGCCATTTCCCCACCTCTGACTGCGGAAGGGCTGGGAGTTTAACTGTATGGAGTCAGCATGGTAAACAGGGTTCTCCACAGTGATAGCCTCAGTCTTTGTAGTTGAAAGGCCAGTTCTGTCCCTTTTGTTCTTACCCATTTGTTACTTGAAGGGATTTCAGAATGCATAGTTCTGACAGAGTTAAAAGGGTGCTTATAAATGTTTTCTCCTTATTTAGCTTGATGTTGGCAGAGTTCCTCTATCATTTGAATGAGAGACACATGAGCTGAAAAGCCTTTATAATATAGGCAAGCCTTTATAAGGTGGGCAGTTTCCTTCTCAAATATCGTTTTTTTGCTATCTAACTAATCAGTCGTCGGAGTAATTAAAGCCATACCTAGTGTAAAACAGAGTTTTGACTTCTTTAACCTCTTCACCACCAGGGTCCCGTGCATCAACACTGACAGGAATAGATAGCAAGGCTCTATTTTTCAAAAGTGCCAGTGTCTCTGGAGAAAAGGAGTCTAACACAGGACAGTCAAACATACCTTGCAGGATGTGTGCGGAGAAGATTACTCACCTGTTTGAGACGAGGTTTCCTCATCTATGAGGGGGATGATGATAATGATAATAATGGTTATGATGAGATTGTCTATGTCAAATGGCCTTTGTGAAGATTAATTAGGTACAGTGCATACAGAACTCAGCCCAAAGCCTGACACTTAGTGCTAAATAACTGTTAGCTATTAATACTTTTTCTCATGTGTACCCTGCTCCAGCCAAAGTGAATACTTCTCTTTTAAAATGAACCCTTTCTTCCTGCCACTGTCTTACCTGTATTTTCTGGTCCTGACCCTTCTGCCTGGAAGGCTCTCTTCTTATATCCACTATCCCTGTGCCAACTTCCTGTCCTTTTCAATATCTATCCAAAATAGCTCAAAGGTCACCCACTCCATAAAGTATTTCCTGAACTCTTCAGGTTGTGAGTTGCTACCCCCTTGCCCCCTTGAATCTCTGTGCTTATGGTTTCCCTTGCATACTCCGCATTTAATGGTACATGATAATCACTGGTTCATGGACAGTCCCTCCATCTTCCCTTTCATTCCCAATTCCCATGCCCCTTCCCTTCAACAGGAAACCATCCATATATATCCAATTGTATCTTTTTGTTAATAAGTGTTCTTGCAAAATATGTACTGTGTTATGCATGCATTTTAGTTTATACAACTGGATTCCAAGATATATCCAAGATGTATCTTTTTGTTAATAAATGTTCTTGCAAAATACGTACTGTGTTATGCATGTATTTTAGTTTATACAACTGGATTCTGTGATAGATGTCATTCTGCTTCTTGTATTGCTCTGTGCTGTTTTTGCAACCCTTCCGAGTTGCCACAGCAACTTCTAATCGTCGCATGGTGCTCATTGTCCACATTTTGCCTATACTTCTGACAATAAACTCCTGGCCACAGAACTAAATACCTTTACATATGCCCTCTATGGACATGTTTGAACATTTTATTAGGATATATACCAAAAAGCAGAATTGCAGGTTCATAGGGATAGGTAAGCTTACTGCCCAAATAATTTCAAACCGGAATGTCTGTCCCAGTCTGCACAACCAACAGCAGTACATGCTGGCCCTGCATTCCTCCATTTCTGCCAGGGCTTGGCTCTGCCTGGCCTTCTAAGTCTTGCCACTTTATTCACTGTCAGTTTAATGGCCTCTCATTACTGATTTCGTTTGTGTCTCTCTGCTTACAAATATATTTAATCCTCATGGTTCATTTTTCTGGGGCATTGAGCTTATGTAATCTGGAAGGCTTTTTTTAATTATTAAGATACCTTTCCTCTCTACCCTCTGCAAATTATAAATGCCTTCCTATTTTTTTCTTTTCTTTTTTTTTTTGTTTATTGTTGTACTCACTGCAGCATCTACCTTGGCACTTGAGGAAACACAAAATATGAACACAAAAATACATGGAAAGTGTGGGAGTGGGAGTGGATGGGAACAATTACAGAGAAAAATGAGTGCTTTCATTGCTAAAATGCCACGTTGCTCTTACTGCCATCCTCTCAACTAAAACCATGATTTCTCTCAGCCAGAAATGGCAGCACCCACTGACCATCACAAACATCATAATGAAGCATAGGAAGAAGGTGCGGATGTACTGACCTCTACAGTGGAGGCCCTACTGTGACACATATAATCAGTCCCCTGGTCAAAAGTCTAGGGACATTCATCACTATTCACTTTTAGGAACCTAATGGAAAGCAGGCTGGCAGCTTTACCTGGGCAACATTCAAAACCCTGTTCTTAAATACAGGTACAAAGACCAGTCTAAGAAAACTGCCTTGGTCCCTGTTTGCCAACATTTATAAGTTCTAGAGAGTAAGTAGGCATTTACCCCAGTGCAGGAAGCTACATTTTTCATAACTTTCCTGGTAAGGAAAGGGCAGAGTAACAATGGTCTCACACCTAATTAACTCTGCTATCACGGAAATATGTCTGATGTATATCATGACAGCTGCCAAGCCACATAGCATGGTGATCAAAAACAAGGATTGTGGAGTTAGACAGACCTACTGAGAATTTTGGCTTTGCTACATGCCAGCTAAATTACTATTTTACTTCACCTGATATAAGTTTCCTCCTCTGCAAAATGCAAACAATGTTACAACTTAAAGAAGCATTGTAATAACTAAATGAAGTACCTGATAAATGGTAGTTATGTGATTAGGTATATTTATTCTCCAATCTACTTCTCATTGTCAAGATTACAGCAAGAGATAAAAGTATGCTACTAATACGTAAGTATTAAAAAGAAATGTCTATACCTATGATAAATGATTACATGGGAGATCTGTCATGCAAAATTGAACTATAGTGTCTGTCATGGGAAAAACATACTGTTTTAAAAATGTGGTCCTGGGTTGAGTCCCAGCTATACCACTTCCTTGGCCTGTGACTATAAGAAAGTCATTTGACCTCAAAATCAGTAGGTAAGCCACTTGTAAATAGGGATAAAGTCATCTACTCCTCAGAGCTACTGTATAAATTTGATGTGATAATAAATGTAAGCATACTTTGCAACTTGCAAAATAGCATAAAAATACATTAAATAGCATTAAATTCCATAGTTTGATAATACCTAGGTTATTACTGGCATCCACTTAGTATTAAAAACAGTAATATCCTCTTACCATGATTCAAATGTCAGAAACATCTTTCTAGTGATGACATAATGTGTACACCTTTTTTTTTTTTTTACCTTTTATAATATTACTGAGAGATTTCCAACTTTTATTTAGTATTCTAGGAAATCAAAAGATTCTGCCTAACATTTGAATCAAAAGGAGAAGAGCCACAACTCCCCTAACTATATAAGGACAGAAGAAATGTCTTTCTTTAGCGCCAATAAGAGTTTTGCTTCTTTCAAACAACTGTTTATTTAATCTTTTAAACTGGTGTTGCTTGTAACTGATCTGGCTTCCTTCCTTTTGCTTGCTGCTAGAAGTCTCTGAACCAACTTTGAGGTCACTTCTCCGTGTGCTGGGCTACACAGCCCTCTGTGTTTTCACCTCATCCCCAGACACATTTTTGTATTCTTACCCTTATTTTTCTTTGCCTAGATTTTCCTATTGCTCTTTTATCATCTTCTTCAAGGAGCTTAAAAAAATAAAATAAGAAACACGATCTCAATGACTAGCCAGGGAGGAGTGAATTTGGGGCTTCAAATCAGAGCCTTTCCAAGGTCAGCTGTGAGACTTTCTCCTGCTCCCTTACCAAAGCATCTCAGTCAGTCTTTATCTGCACATAACTTTACACATAGCCAAGGGGTCTTACGTGTTTCCTTTTTACTTAAGAAAATGTCTTTGGTGGAATTTCAATGCCTGCCACCTTTGTATTCTCAGCACCAACTCTGAATCTTTGCTATAGTTTTTATTTAGAAGCATTAAAAAAAAAAATGCCAGTCTTTGAACTTTCATATTCTAGTCTTTAATATTCTGACCTACCTACAAAGCTAAACATACCTTGTCTGTATCCAATGCTTACATAACAATAGTGATGATGATGATGATTTTATATAGCTTCAATCTCTGACTAGAAGCTTAGAGGTCAGAATGCCCTGCTCTGTCAAAACGCCTGATGACCATAACTGTAATCTTATCTAATTAAGACCATGTTAGGAAGGAGGGGGAGGAAATATTTTGACTTGCAAAGATTAAACCTTCAAATATAGGTTGTGCAGAAACTTTAAACTTTTTATACTGTTTCATATGTTCTATACAAGGATATTTATTTAGCAATCTGTAACAATTTTAGTGTTTGTAAGTCTTCAAATTACTCTTAAACATAGTTTCAAATTCAAGCATTAGAAATTATTAATGCTAAATGAATAAACATATTTACCACCTTGACTATAGTACTGGTGAAAATGTTTAAAAAATCAATGTTAAATGATGCAAAAATAGTAATAGTAATTGTTATTAATCAGAGTAGTAAACTTGGACTACAAAAATCACAGTATTATAGTATTTTTCACCCTAAACTTAGTTTGTTATTTGACTTATTATAAGAGTAATGCCAACAATAATGTTAATTGCTCACCTATAAATGTATGCTATTGAAGCTGTAAAGTTGGTAAAGGAAGACTACAAAACCAGGTAAAGGAAACAATATGTTTTATAGTAATCTTTAGTCATTTTTCTAATCAATAAAAGGAGTACAGAAATTCAAATAAATGTAGTAAACACTAAAATGATCCATAATAATTATTTATATAACACATATATACAGGGTATGCCAAAAAATGTACACACAGTTTAACAAAGGAAAAAACTGTATTAAAATTGTGATACTCACTATATAACAATAACAAAAGATGATTATAAGTCACATTGAGCACCCCTTACAATTGCAGAAGTCAAATGTGACTTGAGTATTACAAAACTAATACAGTTATTTTTCTTTCCTAAAAAGTGCATATATGTTTTTGGCACCCTCTATAAATTATTTTCTAAATTACCAATATAGCAATTCTTTTCCTCACAATATAGTTAAGTAGTCTAAGATTAGCCCCAAACTACTGTATTTTCACTTAAAAAAAAAAAAAACTCTAGTTTTTCACAACTGAATAGTTTGTAAAAACAGTAAACAATATTAGCAAAAGTATTCAATGCATATTTGATGACATTACATTCAAAATCTTTAAAAGCTCTGTTAATAGGGCAGTAAATCTGAATATTAAGGAGGACCTGCAATGAAAGCTTTACAATGTTTATTTCTTCAGAGCTGTATAACCACAAAAATTCTTTCTCTCAAAAAAACACATAGGATTTCATTTATATCTTCATTTAAGATTCTAATGTATATTTCTTTTTGCTTCTGTTTAAATTATGAACTCTAAACACTAGAGTAGTGCATGGTATTGAGAATTATGTTCAAGTATTTAGTGACTATTTTGTTAACAAAGACGAAGCTTTTAGAATTAATGAATAAAGAAAGTCTAAAAAGTACTCAACAAATCCAATCCATGGGAAGAATTCATGATGAGTTTTAATTGTAGACTTGGTAGTTTTACCCCAAATGTTAATAAAAATATACATAACAGCTTTTTTTTTTCCTTACTCTGATGATAAGGCCAAATGTCCCTCTAGATTCAGTGGGAAGATTGAACAAGAAATACAGCTTTCCTGAACCTGGAACTTAAGGGTCTGCTGTGGGGTTGAAGCAAAAAGGAAAATAAATATTCCTCCCCAAAGCGGAATGCATAGGCTTAAACTGCTTGAATAAAGAGGAGGTTCCTTTCTCAAAAACATAGCAAGATCCAGACCTGGTGATACAATGTAAACACCTAAATGTAGACATTCCTGACCCAGACTTTTTAAATGGTATAAATCAACAACTTCATTTATTTTCCTCTTTACTTTGAATAGGATTTTGGTCACTAACAACTGAAAGTGTCTGGCTATTACATTGGTGTTCATTAATTTTTAGGTCTTGTGGTTTGCTAATTTCCTACAATCCTGTCAGATGTGCATACTCTAGACCTTAAGAATTTTCTGATGTTGTTTGCTTGAAAATTATAATAGTCTTATTCAAAACATATATAAAACACATAAAAGGGTTTAAAAAGTTCTCTTGCAAGGAAAATTTATCTGCTTCTCTTTCTTCCGTAAATTGAGAAAGATGTTCCTCCTCTCAGCTGCCATAGCAGTGACCATGTCTATAAACTCCTAAGAACCCGTTTTTTCATTTCTGTATCCTCAGAGGTTAATCAAGTACATGTAGCAAGCATGCAGAAAGCTTGTTAATCCTTGAGTCTCAGCAACATCCAGCTAAATATCTACCTATCCCCCCTGGGCTAACTCACCTCCAATTCTGAAAACAACCAATTCAAAATTTGCCATTTTCAAATACCTCACAATTATTTTGTCTGCTTCTCTTGACCCACACATAATGTTGCCTCCTTCTTCATTGAAAATATAAACCAAGCATGAATTCCCTCTGTTTTCTCTGCCTGCACCTTCAGACACCAGCAATCCCTGTCCCCTTTTTTCTGCCAATCTCAGAGCATAAAATACCACGTTCTCCTTGGTTCCGAGTATTCATTCCCATCACCCCAGTTTCAAGATCTTATTGCATTTGTTATCTTCCTGCTTTCTCCAGAAATATGCACCCTCTTCCTCCCTGTCGTTAGTGCCTTCTCTGAAGGGTATGAGCACCTCCCATTCTTGTCCCAACATCTCTCTATAATTATCCCTTCGACCCCTTCACAGCCAAGCTTCTGGAAAGGTGAGTCCAATGAGTTTCCTCATTCCCATGAACACTTAATCCTGTGCTAGGCTCCGCCCTTCCCATTCTATAGAAACATCACTATACAAACAGTGCTTGTCACAACTTGCACACATTTGCAAACTTATCTCTGCCAGTAATTCAATATGTAGTCAATGATTTGGGTGTCTTTTTTATCAACTTTACTTAGGTGGCAATAGTATCAAAATAAAACTTTTTAACTGTGACTAAAGGTATTTTGAAATTAGAAATCAGAATGGAAGATAAAGAATACTTTCAGTTAAGACTTAATTATTTGATTCTTGCTAATATGCCCAATATGGAATCTTTAGCATAATAAAGAGTAATTCTTATTGAACACTATTGAGATGAATGCCCTTTGGTTTATTCAATAATATTGGATATGACAACCAATATCACACTACAAAAACAATCTGCTTCTGTAAGATACAGGCAGTAGACAGAAACCACCTGAAAGAGACATTCTTGAGTTTGATCAGTCTTAAAATAGTGGGATCATATCACATAGGTATTAGGTCATTAAATATGAAATGCCCAATTTCAAATCAAAAATTTTGTTTTGCAATTGCAAATTGCAAAAGGCATTTTCCACAGCATGTTGGGAATTGAATATTTTTTCTTGTAAAAAGTGGTCTAAATCCTGGAAGAAGTGCTAGTCAGTTGGTGCAAGGTCTGGTGAATACATTGGATAACAGATGATTTCTTTTCAAATTTGTTTGTTTATTATTTAATCTCAACATTGTTTCCTGTTTTTTGTTTGTTTTTTGCAGTTTTTGGCCAGGGCCGAGTTTGAACCCACCACCTGCAGTATATGGGGTTGGTGCCCTACTCCTTCAGTCACAGGCACTGCCCTGATGACAGAGAATTTCTACATCCAACTTCTGTAGTTTCAGCAATGGTCTTTGTGGAACATATGGTCAAAAATTATCTTGCAAGAGGATTGGCCTGTCTCTATTGACTAATCTCAGTTGCTTAATTACAAGCATCCTTATCATTATTACTAATTGATTGCAGTAGATATCCACTGTAATTGATTGACCAGATTTCATAAAGCTATGATGGGTAATACCAGTGTGAACCAGACACCATTAGCTTTTTTTTGATGAATATTTGGTTTTGGACTGGGTTTTGGCAATACATCTTTATTGAATCATTATGATGAATGCTTGCGATTGTTAAAAAGTCCATTTTTATCACATGTAATGATATAGTGTAGAAATGGTTTGGTTTATGTCATGACAGCACAGAAATGCAAGCTTTGAGACAATTTCCCTTCTGACGCTCCTTTAATTTATGTGGAACCCACTATAACAGCTTCTTTATCTTCCTGGTTTGTTTCAAATGGGAATTACACCAATTCAAAGTTATTTCCCAGAAATTTAAGCCAAGCCTAAAATCATCCATTTAACACATAGCTATCATAGTATGAGGTCTGACAATTAAGTTTTCAAATTTGCCACAATGCACGGATATTGGCAGCACTGTGTGAACAACTAGGTAAGGTTTCATAACCTTGACATATCAGTGTCTCATAGCTGTTTTTGTGTGGATGTGTGGCAGTGTCTTACTGAGTGGGGCTCATTATTACTGTTGAGTGTTTGTGTGTGCCATACAACAACAGCTCTGATGGTCAGTCCAGAAAAAGAGTTTCAAAATTGCTTTGAAGGTTGAATAGGTGCATAGCTTCCCAAAGGGAATACTTTGAGGTGACTGCAGTGATAGTTAGCAATGAGGTATGTAACACTTTTTCTAGCTCCTGAACTTACTTGCCAGACTCATATATTTTTGAAAATATCTAAAACCATTTATATTTTAAAATATCTTTTTCTCAGCTCGGCGCCTGTGGCTCAATCGGCTAAGGCACCAGCCACGTACACCTAAGGTGGTGGGTTCGTATCCCCAGCCCGGGCCCGCCAAACAACAATGACAGCTGCAACCAAAAAATGGCCGGGCATTGTGGCGGGTGCCTGTGGTCCCAGCTACTTGGGAGGCAGAGGCAGGAGACTCGCTTGAGCCCAGGAGTTGGAGGTTGCTATGAGCTGTGATG
>CAUYQV010037166.1:0-38163 GCA_963574575.1 Galagoides demidoff
CCTGTGGTCCCAGCTACTTGGGAGGTGGAGGCAGGAGACTCGCTTGAGCCCAGGAGTTGGAGGTTGCTATGAGCTGTGATGCCATGGCACTCTACCCAGGGGGATAGCTTGAGGCTCCGTCTCAAAAAAAAAAAAAAAGAGATGAAGTCTCATCTAGCTCAGAGCTCAGGCAATCCACCGGCCTTAGTTGTTCCGAGTGGTAGGAGTATAGGTGTGAGCCGCCTTTCCCGGCCTCTAAGCACATTTATTTGTGAGTTAAATAATTTTTACTCTACAAGAGAAGAATTCTCTATCCCTAAACAGAAGAGTTTAAGGGATAGAGAACTTTACCCAATTGTGCTGAAACTCTTATCCTGAGGGGGGCCTCTGTCTCACCCGTTTACCTTCACCACTTTGTTCAATGTAATGCTTTAGACTCTTGCCTCCTTGGAGAGGGGACAATGGGTAAATTCTTACTAAAATTTGTCTTTACAATTTGGTATCTGACTATAATTGTAGTACGAGTATTATTGAAAGGATTTGTGCCATATCCCTTGTCATTAACTCAGTTTTTCAAGAGAAAGGGATTAATTAAAGGCATTTTGCACCTAGCTTTTTTTGTGATGATTTTTGTTTCACATAAATCAATACAAGCTTTAGTTCTGAGCATAAAGACTTTTTGAATCAGGGTAAATAGTTTGCAATATAACATATAAGGATTGTTCCACATTTTATAATACTAAGATCAAAATGTCAAATGTAGCTGTGGTTCCCAAAGATAAGCTTTGTTTTGGCATTAAAGCCCCATGATAGTAACTGCTTTGTTTCTGGATATTTCTCTTGAGAAGATTGCATCATGGTGAAGGGAGGATAACAGTGAGACTCATGACTCAGTTTTCCACGTGATCCCTCCTGTACTCATCATTCTACAATTAGTTTAGTGGTTTTTGGATGTGGGAAGGGCCAGAGAGGTACCTGTTCACGCAACCGACCTGTTTTGTAAAGGAGGAAATAGCTAACTTGGAGGCTTATCCAAGGTCACACAGTGACTTGGGACAATGTCAAGCCTAAAACGTGCCTTGCTTTAGGGATTGCTCCCTCCTACTCCCCTCTGATAGACCAGCTAATAAAAGGCATTTTGTTTCTTTGGTTTAGTGTAAGTATATTGGATATTTAAAATTTATTTCAAAAAGTGAAACAGCTGATGATATCTCAAATCAGCTGGCTAAAAGCCTAAAATAATTTTAGACTGTAGCCAGTTTGAGCAGGTTTTTAAAATTCCATATTTTTAATCAAATAATGATAGCAAGCTCTGTGGAAATGCCTTTTTAAATTATAAATGCAAGTTCCATTTTAATTCTATCAAAATTAAAGGCAGTTTATACATACTACTTTTAAAACTTAAGAATTTAATAAATGGATTATGTAACATGTTGACAGTGAATGAGGAAACAGGAATTTTTGCCCAGTGGTCATGGCTATCTATTATTTCTTTGACTTAATCTATATTTATAGGAACCACATTCGAAAGTAATCCTTTCTCACATTGCTCCTTTGCTAACTATATGTATATATGCATACATAATTACATTAAAATGAATTTAGAGGAGGAAATGGCCAATTTAAATTTTCAGACAACTGTTTTTGGTTTTTTTTGAGACACTCTCACTATGTCACCCTCGGTAGAGTGCTGTGGTGTCACAGCTCACAGCAACCTCTAACTCTTGGGCTTAAGTGATTCTCTTGCCTCAGCCTCCCAACTAGCCGGGACTACAGGCGCCCATCACAATGCCTGACTGTTTTTTGGTTGTACCTGTCATTGTTGTTTGGCAGGCCCTGGCTGGGTTTGAACCTGCCAGCTCTGGTGTATGTGGCTGGCGCTCTACCTGCTGAGCTACAGGCGCTGAGCCCAGACCACTGTTTTTAAGAGATAATACATACTTTGGCATTTAATATTTAGAACAAGACAAAATGCTTTTTCATAATACAATTCTTTAAAGCATCAAGGCAAGGAAAGTGGTAGTGAATATATTCTTTTCAAGTTTTAAAACCAGTTTTTTAATCCTGTAAAAGGAGGGGAAAAAAGTAATTCAGAACACGAAGGAAATATCATTCTTTCCATATTTGTTTCTTTTGAGAGCACCTGGTATACAGATAGTTAAACTATTACATGAGAAATGAACAATGGGAGAAATGTAAAAACAGTGTGCCACATTTTTCTTTCTAGGTAGTTCCCTTTATTAATGCATTTTAAATGATTCCCTTCACATAGGAAAGGTTTCAGCCCTATGCCTTTTGTTTTAAAGCAGAGTATATCTGTAATTACTTCATCTGGCATTATCAGAGAGATATTAATTCCCCGTTTCTATAATGAAAGAAACTGGTTATGCTTAATGGTTTTAGAGAAAAGTCACAGCAGTAAGTAGCTCTGGGAAAAGGGCAAGGCAGATCTAGAACTAGCCTTGGCAGAAACAAATAGCTAAATTTCTTTGGTTGGAGGATCTTTGATGGAACGTGGAATAGTCAGCTATCTCAAAGGCACAACTTCCATTATTAGGGGCTTAGAGGTAGAATGAATTGGATAAAAATGTGTAGCTTTGTCTTGGACTTTAACATACAGTTGAAATGACTCTTGTAAAACTCTTTGGAACTCAGATTTCAAAGCACAGCAGAGTGAATGGGGAGAGGACAAAGTGACTAGAAGACTGGGTATCCAACAGAAAGCTAGAAAATGAGTAGTTAAGCTTGGCCAGTTTGATGGGATCTTTTACCTGGGATTGGAAGGTAGAAGGAAGGGTGTTAGAGGCCACCTGGACTAGTCCTTCATAGGGTGCTAGAACCCTTCTCCAGTGCTCTGATTATGTAGTCACACCTGGACTACCTCTAGTGGTAGGATGCTCAGTGGCTTGGGGGAAATATGTATTCATAATTCTACTGACTACAGAAGAGAGACATGATCTCCGAAAAAATCCATATACCCATATAAAATTGAAAAGGGGCAAGTCGCCTAAGCGCTCACTGGTGATCATACTGTTGTATGACCATATAGGCATTTTTCTCCTACAGATAATTGCTGACTGCAAAACAGTTCCATTTTTGTTTTTTAAGCACATTATACGTACTCTTCCTAATGTCTTCTTATTTAACATTTTGAACATCTGTGTTAGTGCATATGGATTACCCTCATTCTCTTTAGCGGCTGTATATGGTATATACCAGAGTTCATTCAACCAGTGTCTTACTGATACTTGGAGTTGTTCCCAGGTTTTGTGCTCTTACAATTAATAATGCAACGAACATCTCTTATCTTGACAGTTTTAATTACAGAGCTTTTTCTTATAATGGCCTAGAATATTCCTCTTCATTTCCACTTCTTCTTGGTCCTGAAAACAGTTGCCATCTTTTTCCCAAGTCTTCTCTTAGGTTGGAACAGTGCTCATCTGTTTGACCATTCTTCCTTTGGATCGCTTCACTGTCTTCCAGATGTGTCCGCTTTGTCAGTGTCTGCTTTATGATACAGTGGTCTAACTGAACACTGTCTTCATTGTCATTTTACCTGAATGGAGAGGGTGGGATTGTGTATTCTTTTAATTCAGCCCGCAATTTTATTAGCTCCTGAGGCTGCAGTATCACATTGTTAATTCATATTGAGGATGGAGTCAGTTAAGGCTTTGCATTTGGAGTCATGGACCCTTGGAGCACCTGATAAAAACTGTGAACATCCCACCACCCCATCATACCCCAAAATGCATTTACACAGTTACTGCTGCGATTTCAGGTGGTTCGTGGGTATCTTATAATGTTCTTTTCTTTATGATTAGACTTTCTTGATTACTTTGCTGAAGTCATAGATACTCTTTTTCTCTACCAGTACTATTACATCATCAAAAATTAAACAGGAAACAGGGTCACTGTTGGCATTACTCAATGAGTTTGTGCTGTCTCCTACTGTGTGGTACTTTATTTTCAAGTGCTATTTTTTTTTTCAAGGGTCTTCCGGTAGAGACCGGAAAACCTGCGAGACAAATTGTAAAAGAGCTATAACACTTGTGCTCACTATTTTTTAACAATCCAGGATCCACTTCAGGCTAACTGGTCTGTAGTTGGGGAATCTGTTTGGCTTAGTCCTCTCCCATTCATCACAGTTTCACACAGATTGCAGAAGGCAATTAAGCAGCCTTATCTGTGCAGCCTCTTAGGATTGCAGGATGTGATTTGTGAGATTGAATGACTGGAACTCAGAATAACTAGCTGGTTTTTCTTTTTTCTCAGCCATCTTGGATTTAAATTTCTTCTTAGTAATTGTATTTGATCTTCAAATTGGAAAGTATAGGAAATTCTTAGCCAAGAATGAAAATAAAATAGGAGTAAGGCTGTTTCTCTTTATCATTTGTTAATATTACATTAACCACCCCGAGGCAGGGGGCTTTACTCTTCTCTCCTTTTACTTTAACCGCTAACATGCCACTTATTCCTCATCTGGTACTTGGTAAAGTCCCAGTTCATCGTCAGGGTTCAGCCTCATTCACTATGTTCGTATAGCTCCATTTCACTCCTTGTAATACTTGTTTTATGTGCCCATTTTTTTTTTTACCATCTGTTGTAAGTGATTTCTTAACATCTGAATTCCAGAAAGCTCTCTGTGCAGCACATCAGATTTTTTAGATACTTTCCCCTCTTCTTCCCCTCATCAGTGTATTTTGCAATTATGCAGTCAGCATTATGCTTTTGAGAGCTTCCAAGCCTTCTTGAGCTTCTTTACACAATTTCTAATCTTGGAATTGATCCTAATTTTCCTTTGAAAAACTTGAAATCTGCCTATCCAATATGTGCAGCATTCTCCTTTCTTTGTTTCTTGATCTCCAAACATGGCTGCTTTCTCTAAAGCTTTCTCCGACTTGCATATTACCAATCACTTTTTACCAGTGAGGATTAGGTCTAAACTAACACTTTCTTTGATTTTTCCACTCCTTTGTGAAAGCCTAAATTTTTACATAGACCAAAAACGTATCATCAGATGCATTTATTTAAGCTGTGTGACACTTTCACAGAATCTCCGGTCAGCAGTAATAGCTAATAGCAGCTAATATTTTTTTGCACACTGCCACATGACAGGCAACATACTGAATCCTTTCCACATGGATGATCTCACTTGTCTCCTATCATAGAGTTAAGAGGCATGTGTGCAATTGTTATCCCAGTAATACAATTGAAACAGGCATAGGGATGTTGAGTTATGTGTCCATGATCACTCAGCTTGTTGAGTGCCAAAGTCAGAAATTTCCTAAATTGGATTCTTAGTCACCAGACATGGTGCTTAATTCCTATGCTGGACAAGATTCTATTACTTGAAAACCTGTGTAGCTCTCAGACCACTGGCTGTGCACAGTAAGCACTTAAATATTTAATTCAAGGCTTATGATTCTTGTTGATTTCCAGGCTATTACTGCCTTTTAGCTCCTACAAGTTAATAAGAAAAAGATGAGAAAGATGGAGAAGAAATGAATGGAAATGAAAATATGAAAAGATGCTCATTCGTAATGAAATGTCTTTTTGATGGCTTTAGGAGACCTATTTTTTGAATGTCAAGAACACTTTTTTTTTTTAAAGAGACAGAATCTCACTTTGTCACCCTCGGTAAAGTGCTGTGGCTTCATAGCTCACAGCAACCTCCAGCTCTTGGGCTTACGTGATTCTCTTGCTTCAGCCTCTCAAGTAGCTGGGACTACAGGTGCCCACCACAACGCCTGGCTATTTTTTTGCAGTTTGGCCAGGGCCCAGTTCAAACCCGCCATCCTTGGTATACGGGGCCAGTGCCCTACCCACTGAGCCACAGACACCATCAGTCAAGAACACTTTTTATGTTTATAAACATGATAAATAAAAACAAAGAAGGCAAAAATGTTTGTGAAATTCCAGAGAGAATCACTATTAACACAAGCAAGCATACACGACATTTTTAAATTGAGATAATGCCAGAGTACTATCACATTTTAGAAAATATATTGTGAACATCATTCCATGTTCACTCAGTGATGTTATCTTTTTTTTTTTTTTTTTTTTTTGGAGACACAGCCTCAAGCTGTCCCCCTGGATAAAGTGCAGTGGCATCACAGCTCACAGCAACTTCCAACTCCTGGGCTCAAACGAGTCTCCTGCCCCAGCCTCCCAAGTAGCTGGGACCACAGGTGCCTGCCACAATGCCCAGCTATTTTTTTTTTTTTTTTGGTTGCAGCTGTCATTGTTGTTTTGGCGGGCCCGGGCTGGATGCGAACCCACCACCTTAGGTGTATGTGGCTGGTGCCTTAGCCGCTTGAGTCACAGGCACCAAGCCAAGTGATGTTATCTTTAATAGGTGTGTGGTATTCTATTGTTTCTTATAAGAGATTGAAGCTCAGGTTGTTTACTTGGTTTTTCACTTTAACTTTTTATGTGTGAAGTGAAAGTAGTAAAGTTTAAGACCTTAGATCTTTCTCATATTTTCCTTTATTATATTATTGTTTGTTTTATTGAAATTACTTATTGTTTGCTGTGATTTCTTTCATAGTTGTTATTTTCCTAGAAGAATTGGACTGGATATCTAATCATTGTGATTCATATGATTGATTGTGGGTTTTGTTTTTTTTTTTTGAGACAGAGTCTCACTATGTCACCCTCAGTAGAGTGCTGTGTGTGGCGTCATAGCTCACAGCAACCTCCAACTCTTGAGCTTAAGTGATTCTCTTGCCTCAGCCTCCCAAGTAGCTGAGACTACAGGTGCCCACCACAATGCTCAGCTATTTTTTGTTCCATTTGTCATTATTGTTTAGCTGGCATGGGTTGGGTTCAAACCCATCACCCTTGGTATATGTGGCTGGTGCTGTAACCACTGTGCTACAGGTGCTGAGCCTTTTTTTTTTTTTTTGAGACAGAGTCTTTCTTATTCTGTTGCCCTGGATAGAGTGCTGTGGCATCATAGCTCACAGCAACCTCAAATTATTGGACTCAAATGATCCTCCTACCTCAGCCTCCCGAATAGCTGGGACTATAGGTGCCCACCACAACACGAGGCTATTTTTTAGAGATGGGGGTCTTGCTTTTGCTCAGGCTGGTCTCGAATCTGTGAGCTCAGGCAGTCCACCTGTCTCTGCCTCCCAGAGTGCTAGGATTACAGGGATGAGCCACTGTACCCAGCCTGATTGGTTATGTTTTATTTTTTTGAAATAGAGTCTCACTTTGTTGTCCCTCATTAGAGTGGCTTGGCATCACAGATCATAGCAACCTCAAACTCTTGGGCTTAACCAATTCTCTTGACTCAGCCTTCCAAGTAGCTGGGACTACAGGCGCCCACCATGATGCCCAGCAATTTTTTTAAAGCTGAGTTCTTACTCTGGCTCAGGCTGGTCTCGAACTCATGAGCTCAGCAATCCACCTGCCTTGGCCTCCCAGAGTGCTAGGACTCTAGGTATGACGCACTGTGCGTGACCCAATCAATTCGATTTATTATGAACATTATAGGGGCTTTGGTGCCTGTAGCTCAGTGGTTAGGGCACCAGCCACGTATGCTGAGGCTGGTGGGTTCAAGCCCTGGGCCTGCTAAACAACAACAAAAATAGCTGAATGTTGTGGCAGGCTCCTGTAGTCCTGGCTAGTTGTGAGGTTGAGACAAGCGAATCCCTTAAGCCCAGGAGTTAGAGGTTGCTGTGAGCTGTGACATCATGGCACTCTACCGAGGGCTGTATAGTGAGACTCTGTCTCAAACAAACGAACAAAAAAGAACAATTATAGGCCATGTGTGGTGGCTCACACTTGTAATTCTAGCACTTTGGGAGGCCAAGGCAAGATGATCACCTGAAGCCAGGAGTTCAAGACCAGCCTAGGCGACGTAGTAAGACCCTGTCTCTACAAAGAATAGAAAAATTAGCCAGGCAAGGTGGCATGTGCCTATAGAGGCTGAGACAGGAGGATTGCTTGAGCCCAGGAGTTTGAGATTGTAGTGAGCTATGATGATACCACTGTACTCTAGCCTGGGCAACAGAGCAAGACCCTGTCTCAAAAAAAAATAACACATAAATATACTGTCTTTTATTTGAGAGAGGGAGGGGTCATTGAGATAATTCATTGAACATGTTAAGTATTTTAATAAATAGTATGTCATTTAAAGATTTTTCTAAAGAATAATGAAAGCTGTGTTGTAACATACTGGAAATTGCATGAGCTTTCAAGTAAAATAGTCCCTTTTCAAGGTTCAGATCCTAGGTCTACTGTTTTTAGTTAATGTAAACAATTTGGGCAAGTCACTTAACACTCTGAGCTTCAGTTTCTTTTTTCTTTCTTTCTTTTTTTTTTAAAGTATTTAAAATTTAGCCATTTTCCTTTTTTTCTTTTTTTTTTTGAGACAGAGTCTCATTATGTCACCCTCGGCAGAGGCTGTGGCATCACAGCTCACAGCAACCTCTAACTCTTGGGCTTAAGCAGTTCTCTAGCTCAGCCTCCTAAGTACCTGGGACTACAGGCGCCTGCCACAACGCCTGGCTATTTGTTTTGGCTATAGTTGTCATTATTGTTTAGCTGGCCCAGACTGGGTTTGAACCCGCCAGCCCTGGTGTATGTGGCCTGCGCCCTTGCTGCTGAGCTACAGGTGCAGAGGCTGAGCTTTAGTTTTCTTTATCAGGAAAACAGGATGGTTGTTGTGCTCTCATAGGAGGAATAATTTAATGTGAGGTGAACATGTACACTGTCCAACTCAGTAACAACATTAGTTTTCTCTCATATATGTTCTATACCTAAAATTTTCAACCTTTTTTGTGCCATTTGCCCCTTTTGCTAGTTGGGGGAATCCCATTGAAGAACTCCTAAAATTAATGATTTTAAGTCATAAAATAAAATGCCTAGGATTAGAAAGGAAACCAGTTATATTGAATATTGTTATCCAAATACTTACAGAAAAATTATTTGGTCCTTTCTGTTTCAGATACTTTTTTTGGACTAAAGTGAGGAGTAAATAAATGAATTAATTAAAGAAGGAAGGAAAAAGAGAAGGCAGGAGAGTAACCTTACAAATACATATGCCTGGTTTTGACTCCCTCCCAAGCTGTCATCACATCTATTTCCAACAGGCTCCTAGACGTTTCCTCCTCAGCATCCAGCCAGCAACTCATCCCTTTTTGATATCACTACTCTCTATTATCCCAAGTCTAAATCTTCAAATCAGTCGTGGATGTCTATAGATTTTATCTCTATAAATATCTAATTTCTACTATCCAAATTTAAGACCCTCTTATCCTTGCCCTATTATGATACAGGATTTTTCTGGTTGGTCTCTAATTTCCTGCCTCTTTTTCTCAAAGTTTGCCTTGAGTGTTTTGATTCATCCTATACCTAAAGTTCTACAGCACTCAACACATACGCTGTTGGCTTCATACTTATTGTCAGCTGACTGGTTTACTTATTCAATTTGTATTTGTTTTCATTTTCCCAAATATCTTCCCAGTTCTTTAAGGAAATGGACCACATCTTACACTTACATTTATATCTCCTTAGAGTACTTTGGGCACAATACTTAAAGTACTTCTTAAGATCTTGATGGTCATTATAATTAGGTGGTTAACAGTTCCAAAAGAAAAGTGTTTGACCTGTTCTTACCTACTGGATTATTGCTATAGGAGTTGATGATACCAGACCAAGTCCTTATGTCAAAAACCTACTGGGAATTTTGCATGTATTTGAATTTTCACAACCTCTCTAATTTCTCAAATTACTTAGACATAGTTGTTTCACTTTGTTACTTGTGATTTAAAAAACTATGGATTTGGTTTTCTCTATGGTGAAGCCCTATGTTTTTCTCATAGCTTCACCTGTACCCTAGGGCTTGACATATAATAGGTACCTAATACATTTTATTAGATGAATTTTCTTGTGCCTGAAAAGTAGTTTCTTTACTTTTAAAGGCTTGAGAATTTACAGAGATTATTAAAAATTTTATAAAAACAAATATGATTTTTATAAGCTTTATAGAAAACAAAGCAGGTGATATTACTTAGAAAAGCAGTCTTAGTAAAGTGGGCCTAACATGATCATATTAGTAGGCTTTGATATTTTGTTTGCCCATTGATGTTTTTTCTTTTGGTTAAATTTTTTTTTTTACTTGTATCCGTAGGTTAAAACATCGGAATTTTACAGATACTCTCGACAGCTGCGTTATGAAGTTGACCAAGCATTGAATTATTTTCAAAATGTTCACCAGCAGCCTTTGTTGGATATGAAATCAAGCCGCATACGTTCTGCCAAACCCCAAACTACAGTATTCCGAGGAATGATTGGACATAGCATGGTTAACAGTAAAATACTTCTCTTGAAGAAACCAAGAGTCTGGTGGGAGCTGGAGGGCCCACAAGTACCTCTGCGGCCAGACTGCCTTGCTATCGTCAATAATTTTGTGTTCTTGTTAGGCGGTGAAGAATTAGGCCCAGATGGCGAATTCCATGCTTCTTCCAAAGTGTTCAGATATGACCCAAGACAAAACCTGTGGCTGCGAATGGCAGACATGTCTGTGCCACGTTCAGAGTTTGCAGTTGGTGTTATTGGGAAGTTCATTTATGCAGTTGCAGGCAGAACCAGAGATGAGACTTTCTATTCAACCGAGAGATACGACATCACCAATGATAAATGGGAATTTGTGGATCCTTATCCAGTTAACAAATATGGACATGAGGGGACAGTGCTAAATAACAAGTTGTTTATCACTGGTGGAATCACCTCATCTTCCACCTCCAAACAAGTGTGTGTGTTTGACCCCAGCAAAGAAGGGACCATCGAACAACGGACCAGGAGAACTCAAGTGGTCACCAATTGTTGGGAGAATAAGAGCAAGATGAATTACGCAAGATGCTTTCACAAGATGATTTCCTACAACGGCAAACTTTATGTCTTCGGTGGAGTCTGTGTGATCTTGAGAGCCTCTTTTGAATCTCAGGGATGCCCTTCCACAGAAGTGTACAACCCAGAGACTGATCAATGGACTATCTTGGCATCCATGCCAATTGGAAGAAGTGGCCATGGTGTGACCGTGCTGGACAGACAAATAATGGTTCTTGGAGGCCTTTGTTACAACGGTCATTACAGCGATTCCATTCTCACTTTTGATCCGGATGAAAACAAATGGAAGGAAGATGAGTACCCTCGGATGCCCTGCAAGCTGGATGGTTTACAAGTATGCAACCTGCATTTTCCGGACTATGTGCTAGATGATGTCAGGCGTTGCACCTAATAACATCATGTTTCTCCCTTAAAAATAAGGCAAACAAAGTATTTGTTTGTGGTAAAGTAGTTAATTATACAACATAAAGAAAAACCTCACCAGTTTTACTATCAAAGCCATTGGTCAAATATCATAAAAAATTTTCATTCTGTGCTAGCATCCTTTTTTTTTTCAGTGGCCTCAAACTCATGCAATAAGTTTAATTCTAAGTGCTAGCTCTTGAACTACTTCCAGAAGCAGTTTAATAGAATGCTCCACTTATCTGGGAAATTGATTTTTCTGCTTTAAACATTTCTTTCCAATGTTAGCGTAGAAGTCATGCATTTTCTAAGAGAAGACCCGATATGTGTCACTGGATGTGATTTCAGTCCCTATCTCTATCTGAAACCTTTCTGAGCATTTATGTTAGTGTATTTCAGTCTGTTATACTCTTTGGTTTTATTATTTAAAAGTTTAAAACTCTTGACCTTTTTGCATGGCTTTTTGCTGAAAATGCAAAAATATAAATTTTCTACAAAATTATCTTTTTATATTCAAAACACTATTTCTAAGCTGCCTTCTCTTATCCGCATTGTGTTAGTGAAAGCATATCCATACTTGCATACATCCTATAAATATATAAGGCACATCCCTTTTATGCGTGGTTAGGATTCTATATTTTTAAGCTAGTGCACTCGCACACACGGTTCGTCATACTTGTTGAATTTTAGATGTAACGTCTTTTCATCTATTAACATTTTTAGAAAGTTAAAATAACTGGAGTCCTCATTTGGTATCAAAGTAGCCTATCTTCAGCCTGTAGTGATTCAGTAATATTTGAAATCTGTATATTCCTGAAACACGAATGGGCTTATGAAAACTAACATTTTATATTTTATTTTCAAACGTAAACATGAGTGTTTCTTGTTGATGTGTGTCTCTTCTTTTTGGAAATGTTTCTCTTTGCAGTCTGTTTAACGTTGCCCTGTTTTTAGTGAGAATCGGAGTGGTATATGACAAGCTCTGATCCTGCAGCGTGCAAGCACTTTTAAAGAGAATTTAGGTAATGCCAGACTCCTAAATAAAGGCCCCCTAAAAGTAAGTGCAACTCCCATTCTTTACATTCAGTAAGGCTGCTGCATCTGTTATTGAATGGAAGGTAGCAACTCTTAGAAATTTTTGAGCTCAGTTTTGACTTAGAGGTAAGAAATAGAAGTATAATGATACTGGTTATGTCTATTCATTTATTTCATACAAAATACCCAACGGCACTAGGTATGTAAGCCCTCAGCTTTTGTTTTACTTACTGAAAGCTACTAGCATGAAGAATAGTAACTCACAAAGTTCAGAATGGATCAAGAATAGCTGTTTAAAAGCTTTTATAATAAGTGTTTTAGGATTAACTGCACCTTTCAACTCTTTAAACGTGAAAGAAAAAAATAATAGTTAACATGGATAAGCAAGAATAACCTGGGAGTGGATCGTTCAAGTTGATGCCATTTTCTTATGAATAGTCTCTATCTGATACAGACTAGAGTTACACTGGCAAAACTTGCCAGGTCTTAGAATATTGGTGCAATATTGCAATGCCTTTTTTATGGCTGCTGTTGTATAAATTTTCTAGTTTCACTTTTTTCTTTTTCTTTTTTGCTGCTGCCACTATTGAACATACAATGGAAACGGGAAGTTGTGGAAATGTGAAGACTTTTTCATAGGTTTTTGTGCAGTTCAATTTACTAAATAAAACCTGATTTAAAACTCCCAAACTGGAGGCACTTGAGTTTAAAGAAACAGGTACACACATACCTTTTGAAAAAGAAAAACACTGGTATTGGTTTCAAAAATCATTACTAATAATATGCTTTTGTATATGAGACTTAAATTTTCATTAATTGTGGTCCTATCATTTACTGCCAGTTTCTAAACATGACATGATATTTTATTTCCCATGATAATATGGGTAAAATTCTTTTTCTACATTTAACAGTAATTTTTAATTATTTTACTTTTGAAAACTAGGAATTTAGCCATTTAATTTTTTCTAATATATTAGTTTATTTAGGGTTTTGTATGTGTGCTGTCTTGCTTTAAAGAAATGATACCTTCATTTGCTGGAAAAGACGAAGAAAGAGCCATCAGACAGGGTACCCATATCAAAGGCTTTACATTTACACTCCAGTAGTGGTTTCTCTTAAATTGCTTAGATATGACTTCATAGCCCTAGTTAGGGTAACATCTGAGCGAATATTTGAATATTCTTGGTCTTCATTTTAAAGGCACAAGGCCAAGGTCAAAGTTCATGTTTTGTAAAATTCATGAAATCTTAACTTGAACTAACTCTGGGTTCAGCTTCACATAAGTCATGTCTGACCTGATGTGAGCTATGATCAGTTTTGAGCTTTAAGAATAGTTGCTATTGCTTGAGTTCTGAATGTATGAGAAAACTTCTGTTTTATATGTAGTTCTAATTTAGGTTATTTTTAATCCATGATTAACATAACATTCCCTTTTAAAATTATGGCTTAATTGCTGCAAGAGATTTATTTTTGTTATACTAAACTATGGAAAATTTTTTCATATAATTTCTTTCAAGTTTATTTTTTGTGTGCTTCATTGGGAACTGTTTTTGTTTATATACACGGTATGCGCTCAAAACAGTAGTTTCTAAAAATCCAGTTAAGAGATTTGAAACTATACAGTATAATTGTTGTCATCTTTAATTTTACGTTTTAAATGCCAGGCTTCATAAAAATAGCTGATCTTGATTAGAACCATTTGTTCTCTTCCACGTCTTTGACCTTCTTTCTACATTTTTGATTTTAAAGAAAATCCTTGCACTACAGCCTTTTCATACAATCCAAGATTCTCACATTGAAGGTTTTGTATTGGAAGAAATGCTACTGGTTTTTAAAAAGCAAAGCTTAATGAATGGGATTATTAGCTTTTCTAGAGACAGCTTTCTTTGTGTCCTCATTGCTCTGCTCTATGTGAGTGTTACTATGATTTGTGAAATATTGACTGAGCCCTTCACTTATCTTTTCTAAGGCAGCACCTTTGGACACCTCATTCTGGGAAGCCTGCTCAAGTCATAGTAAAGGACACACACGTTTGTGTGGGGAGAAGTGGTAAAAATGGAGTTTTGTCTTAATTACATGAAACTAAGCTTTAAAATATTTTATAACAAATTATTTGAGCTGCATAATCTAAACATGTCAAACGTTCAGCGGGACTATTTTTATATATGTATATGTGGGCGTAGGTCATAACATTTCAGTTTATAATATAATTTGTTATTTCAGTTTATAAGCTATATCTCAGAGGAGACTAGCTCTTTTGAGAATACATAATTTAAAGTTTTAGACTGATGTAAAAGACAACACACGTATTAGTGTAAATTAGATATAATTGAGGGCTATATGGCAGTTAAACTGCTAGTGCCACTTTTCTTTTTTGCCTATTACACATTTTTGGTTTTTTGTTTTGTATTCTGAACATTTTTGGAGATCATATGTTTGTTTAATTGAATTTAGAGTCGGTTTGGGAATAAATATCTTCTAAAAAGAGATTTATCATAAAAATAAAAGTCCTGAAAAATTAGTTTATCAAGAGTTTATGAAGTCAAATATTCAATAGGCATAGACTGGAATAGATAAATTCATGGAAATCATAATCCTTTTAGTATACCTGTATAACTTCAATATTATACATGAGTTACACTGAGAGAATGCCATCAGGTTTGTTCCCCCTCAAAATTCTTGGATTTTCTTTTTACATCTTTGGGAACAACTGCATTAAACATTTTATTAATCAGTATACCAGTCAAGATTAGGTGTTTGCTTTCTGAAGGAATGTTCCAGTGAGGTGATTGGAGAGGTTATTTTCTACCTAACTTGTATGTGCCCCATACCTCTTGGGCATACTTTGTCTATAGAAAAATATTTTGACCTTAGGTACACTTTGGGCCAGTAGTCAAATAATCCTAGAGCCGATATAAAAGTCTTAGAATAATTTAAGGTTTGCCTTTTATACCTGTTTTGAAAGCCTTTACATTTTTGTCAGGTAATTTTTCCCA
Source organism: Galagoides demidoff (assembly GCA_963574575.1). Classification (NCBI taxonomy): domain Eukaryota; kingdom Metazoa; phylum Chordata; class Mammalia; order Primates; family Galagidae; genus Galagoides; species Galagoides demidoff. Next base: position 15,270 of record CAUYQV010037166.1, read on the forward strand.
AGCCGTGAATATGATCTATTCAAACATGTTTATGCTATCCTTTCTGTTTTTAAATTGAAAAAAATGTTAAAAGTGTTTATGAAGAAAAGTTTAAATAAAATATTTTTAATCTTTAAAAATGTACTTTATCTCTGATTATTTGTGATTTTTATATAATCTATCACTTTCAAAGTCACTAATGACTTGATCGGCAGTATACGTTTTGTTTTCCTTCAGCTTGACAAAGAAGTGCCCTGAAAATGATTTCTACCAATGCTTTTAGCCACAGATTGAAATGAGAGCATTGGAGTAAAAATTTATACTTTTATGTGCAGTGGAAATTTTATAGTGAAGCCAAGTAATTAAGGTTCCACTAACACAGAGTTTTGCAGACTGAAAATAATAGAACTGAGAAAAAGCATGTATAAGCCTCAAAAGTCTTAAGTTTGGTGACTTTTCGATTTCCATTAGCATTTTTAATCACTGGTCTTAGAGGCATTTCTGAAATTCAGATACAGACTGAGCCCTTGTGTGTGTGCTAGGCACATGTGTACCTTCTTTCAAATAGATTCTGGACTCAGCAGGATTCCCAGGCACCTAGATCCTGGCCTCAAGCCACCTTTCCAGCCTCTTACTCCCCATCAAACACTCCATTCTGTTGTGACCTTTACATGTGTTCCTTTCCAGCCTAAAATCCCTTGCCTTTCTTTCCCCTATCCTCCTTGTCAAAATCCACTTTGCAAGCCCAGCTCCCCTCCCCTGCTCAAACCTGTGTTACCTCTTCCATTGAATTAATTGCCTCTTCTACACTCCATGTATAGATAGGTCTTAAATTTCGTTTTACCTAATGGTTGGGCATAGTTCTTTCTCCATAGTTGACTCATAGTCTTCTTGGGTGAAAGGGTCTTCTTTGTTGTACCTTCACATCTGGCACGTGTATACAGTAAGCCCTGAGCTACAAGTCTGTTGCAGCTTGTGATAAATTCCATATAAGTTACAGACAAATACTGGGTATTTAGACGAGTACCTCAGGGTTTTTGTCTCTGCTTTCTTCTCAGTCTACACTTTCTGCACAATCTTCATCCACATCTACAATTTCATCTATAACTTCTGATACCTGTCAAATCTGTATTTCCCAACCCAGAGTTTCAACCATCTCCTGAACATATCTCACAGGTCGTATTGGAATTTCCAAGTGAACTAGGACAAACCTGAATACATTGTCTCCTTCCAGAAAACCTGGCCTTGTCCTGTGTTCCCTGTGTTATCCTGTGGCTCTACCATTTTCTGTGATTGTTCAAGTCAGAAATGCCTCTCTCCTTCCTAACCCCAACACCTTAGTTCACTCGGTTCTAGCTCTTTAAGCTCTCAATTGCACTCTTTTCTCCACACTGTCTTAATTCAAGCACTTTGGGAACTTTTAAAATTTTTTTTATTTTCGACAGGTAAACCAGCGTCTTCACTGTTGTACAGGCTAGAGTGGGTTGGCATCATCACAGCTCACTGCAGTCTCCAAAGCCTAGGCTAAAGCAATCTCTTGCCTCAACCTCCCAAGCAGCTACCGTGTTTCCCCGAAAATAAGACACTCTTTTATATTTATTTTTTCTCAAGAAGACACACTAGGGCATGTTTTCAGGGGATGTCTTCCTCTCCGTGCTGAAATGCATGGCGCGGCTATGCAGCATACTTGTCCAAGAACCAGTCTGGACACCATAGCCTCGGGCTTAAGCTTATGCAGTGTATCTGCATAGCCACGCCCATCACTAGGTCTCACTATCGAGGTAGGGCTTATATCTAACAAATGCATAGAAATCCTGCTGGGGCTTATTTTTTGGGTAGATCTTATTTTCAGGGAAACACGGTAGTGGTACAGGTGTGCACCACCAGGCCCTAATCATTTTAAGATTTTATTGAGAGGTAAAATCTCACTCTGTTGCTCAGGTTGGTCTCCAACTCCTGGCCTCAATTGATCCTCCTGCCTTGGCCACCCAGATTGCTAGGGTTACAGGTATAAGCCACCACAGCTTGCTTTAATCTCTACGTCCAACAATCCACTTTCTACACTGATGCCAGAGGGAGCTTTCAGAAAGTAAACTCATTCTGAGATTCAACAGTCTCTTTTTTTTTTTTTTGAGACAGGAGCCTCAAGCTGTCCCCCTGGGTAGAGTGCCGTGGCATCTCAGCTCACAGCAACCTCCTACTCCTGGGCTCAAGCGAGTCTCCTGCCTCAGCCTCCCAAGTAGCTGGGATCACAGGCGCCCGCCACAACGCCCGGCTATTATTTTTTGGTTGCAGCTGTCGTTGTTTGGCGGCCCGGGTCGTATCTGAACCCGCCACCTTGGGTGTACGTGGCCGGCGCCTTAGCCACTTGAGCCACAGGCGCTGAGCCATGAAATATAATTTTTAATGTATTTTTTGTGGAGGAAGGTGCCTCCAAAGGCAATTGTGCCTGGAGCTCATGAAGAATTCATCCCAGAGTCAGGATCCCCTTGGGGCAGAGATGGGACTGAAGGATGTGGCCAAGGAGGAAGGAGGTCTGTTCTAAATGCAGATCTGACCCCCTGCAGGTGATCTGGATGAGGACATAATGCCAGAAGAACACATCATCTCCCGAAGCCATTTCCCAGAGAGCTGGCTGTGGAGGATGGTTGACCTAGATGAGCTCAAGGACCAACAAAAAGACGGGTAAGGCCAGGATAACTCTACTCCATTCACCCTCAGGACAAGACCACTTCATGTGTACGCACCTGCAACCTCCTGTCTTTTATGAAGTTGTGCGATCTCACAGCCTGATCCTGATTCCTGAAAAATCAGGAATTGGGTTGCCTACAAGGGCTCCCCCCATCCCTCTCCCAATCTGTCCCATGGGGCTTCTCTAAACAGCTTCACCCAGCTAGATGTCTTCTCCTAATGCCCCTACCTTTCCCCCATCCAGACTCTCCACGAAGGTCATGAACGTGTTTTTGAAAGACTCCATCACCACTTGGGAGATTCTGGCTGTCAGCTTATCAGACAAGAAAGGTGAGGGAGGACAGTGACCTGGTTCCAGGGAAGCAGAGAGCCCTGGGCCCCTCACTGTTTTCTCATTCTGTCTAAACCCAGCAGATCTTTTGGTTTTTGGCAGCTTATACTCTGCCTCTGGTCACAAAGCTAGATTGTGGGGGATGTAGTCCCTACAATTGGTGCTTTTTAAAGAAAATGCACTTTATTTTTTAGAGTAGTTTTAGATTCACAGAGAAATCGAGGAGAAAGTTCCCGTGCATTCCCTGTCCCTACACCCATGCCTCCCCCCACCATCAGCACCCTCCACAGAGCAACGCATTGACCTCTGTGGCCACGTCATAGTTCACATCAGGGTTGATCCCTGGTGCTGTATATTCTAAGGTTTTGGACCCATGGATAATGACATGCACCCACCATGATGGTGGGATCCATGTGGCTGGATGGATCCATTACACCCATTTTATGGTGTGATGGTGCACCCACCATTACAGAAGCAATTGCAACAGAAAATTTTCAGGGGTGATGTTGAAATCAGAGTGGGCCAAGTGATTAAGAAAAGAGACAAGAGGAAGCGGGATGAAATGTGTGATTGAAACATCCATGACAGACTGTGCAACATGACAAAAGGGGACAAGAGGTGGCCCCTTTCCCATATACCTGTCCCCATTACCAGTAACCTGATATGAGACCCTCACTAGACTGAGTTAAATATGGACAGTTGAGACACAGAACCAGGAGTCAGGTAAAGAGAATTCTGGCCTTGGGCAGAGTTTAAGGGTGTGCCCGGTCATCACACACAAAAAAGTAAAAATTGTAATGCAATTTTGTAGCAATCAAAATGAATGCAAAAAAAAAAAGTCCATGATGAAGAAATTATTCCAATTTTAAATAAAAATCACTGTTGCGCCAAGCCGTATTGGAGTCTATGGCAAGAAAAAACTATGCACCCCATATATATGTTTTATGTATATTTTTAAAAGTTAATTTTTCCCAGAACATTTAAGTAATTGAAAAAAGAAGAAAAAGTAAGTGTATTAAAATTAACATTAGGTGTAAATATTCTATTTATACCCAAATCAGAACTGATTTGTTATAATTTTATTTTATAATTTATAACAATTTATTCCTAATATGTATTATATTTGTTATTGTTAACATATTATTAACATAATCCATAATACATGTTTTATTATTAGATAATATATAACATAAATTACATATTGAAATTTAAAATTTACATTTACATAAATGTAAGTATAATAAATATAGTGTATTTCATAACACAATATAAATAATATTATAAATATAAGGGCGGCACCTGTGGCTCAGTGAATAGGGCACCAGCCCCATATAACGGAGGTGTTGGGTTCAAACCCAGCCCTGGCCAAAAACTACAATAAATAAATAAATAAATAAAATAAATATAAATTATATACTGTGACATATATAGTATGCTGTAATAGAGAATATTATGTAATAATCTAAGATGAATATAATGTAAATATTAGAAATTATAAAATTATATAATATTATATGTCATATAGTATATCATTTATTATTAATTACATAATATGTAATTATTATATAATTTACTATAATACATTTTATTTAAATCAAATATGAAATAGTATCATTTCAACACTTTGTAAAAAGTTGCAAAACCACAATCCCCCTAATAATAGTGTTACTACAATAAGTCTTTTAATATTTAATAACAATTTATTAATATACCGGAATAACTAATGCTATATTTTACTTTCATTTGCATTAGGCCTTCAAAACCTAGCATGTACTTTACACTCCAGCACATCTAACCCCGGATGCTAGATTTTCCTTGGGAATACTTTGTGTCATGAAATTTACGATTGGAAAGGCACATTCTCATACTCTAGTTGTTGCAGACACACTTAGACATGTCCCAGTCACTCACTCAAACATCCTTTTAAAAACAGAGATTTCATTCACATACCATAAAAGTCATGCTTTGAAAATGTGCAGTTCACTGGCGCTCTATATATTCCCAATGAGCATCAGTTTTTTAAGTTTCAATCTGAGTTAAATTAGATTTAAATAAAAGTGCATTCAATAAAAGTAAAATTCCAGTTCTCCCTTGAGCCAGCCACATTTCACATGCTCAGCACTCACAGTGTTGCAGCTACGGTTTTGGAGATGTGGATGTATTTTACAGACCTTTCTTCTGCCCTACACATCTACCTGGGAGTCAAACTGCAAAAAGAGTGGACATCACTAAGTAATAGTAACCCCAGCCAGCCACTGCCCTTTATCACTATCAATAGTGTTTTGTCCATGGGCCTCTGCAAAGACAGGCTGGACTCGGGGCAGCTCCTGTGGTAAGGGGGTAAGAGCAGAGACCCTGGGAGGGGCAAGAACTTGGCCTGGAACCTGGTTTTGACTGCTCGTCTCACTCCCCTGCCCTTGGTGCTCCATGCTGTGCCTCTGCCTGGCAGGGATCTGTGTGGCTGACCCCTACGAGATCACAGTGATGCAAGACTTCTTCATTGACCTCCGGTTACCCTACTCTGTTGTGCGCAATGAGCAGGTGGAAATCCGAGCTGTCCTCTACAATTACCGGGAGAAGGAAGAGCTCAAGGTGGGTCTCCAGGGTGGCAGAGGCCTGATGGGAGCTGGAAGTGGGCAGCCTATTGCACACCCCCTTGCCTTGCTACCTTCTCTCCCCGGCAGGTGAGGGTGGAACTGCTGTACAATCCCGCCTTCTGCAGCATGGCCACCGCCAAGAAGCGCCACCAGCAGACTGTAACCATCCCGCCTAAGTCCTCCCTACCTATACCTTACGTCATCGTGCCCCTGAAGGTTGGCCTTCAGGAGGTAGAGGTCAAGGCTGCTGTCTACAATCGTTTCATCAGCGACGGTGTCAAGAAGACCCTAAAAGTCGTGGTGAGTCCCTGTGGCACTCGCAGCTCCTTGACCTGCAGGGAAGAAGGCCCCTTGTCTCTGGGCTATTGACCCAGGTTGGAGACCCAGGCTCTGGGAGAAGAGGAATCACAGGGTCTAGCTTAAGAAATTTAGAAGTCTCAGAAGTTCAGAAGCAGGGCTAGATCATGGCAAGGCAGGTGAGACAGTAACCCCTGCACAGAATTTAGGGGAGGGTGCCAAAACACTCAATGATCAAGATCAATAGTTTTAATTTTTTTTAAATTTTATTTTTTTTATTTTTTGAGACGGAGCCTCAAGCTATCCCCCTGGGTAGAGTGCCATGGCATCACAGCTCATAGCAACCTCCAACTCAGGGGCTCAAGCCAGTCTTCTGCCTCCGCCTCCCAAGTAGCTGGGACCACAGGCGCCCGCTACAACGCCCGGCCATTTTTTTGGTTGCAGCCATCATTGTTGTTTGGCGGGCCGCCTTAGCTGTACCGCCACCTTAGGTGTACGTGGCTGGCACCTTAGCTCATTGAGCCACAGGCGCTGAGCCTTTAATTTTATTTTTTTAATGGATACATAATCATTACACAAAGTTACGGAACACATAGTGGATGTTCATCATTTCTTTGTGTTGGGAACATTTACTATCCTCCTTCTATTTAGCTATTTGAAACTTTGTACCACATTATTGTTAACTACGGGGTGTCCCAAAAGTTGCCCATAAATGTACCTTTATTTGCAAAATAGTCATTATAAAATTTTACAAAGAGGTTGCCAACATGTAAAGGATATTTTGTAAAATTTTGTGAATTTATGGGTGTCTTTTGGGACACCCTGAATCGTCACCCTACAGTGGCAGAACAGTAGGACTACCTAGCTATAATTTTATATCCTTTAACAAATCTCTCCCTATTCCTACTTTCTCCCTATCCTTCTCAGCCTCTAGTATCCTCTGTTCTACGTGGATACATTCTTCCATGTTTCCCCCAAAATAAGACACTGTCTTATATTCATTTTTTCTCAAGAAGACACACTAGGGCTTATTTTCAGGGGATGTCTTATTTTATTAAGTATAAAACAACAATCTACATTTATTCAAATGCAGTTAAGTCATCTTCTTCTGGAACCTGACAGGGGGAGCCGACCTTGTTGGTGGGTCTGGCACTAGCGATGTGTGAACTCTTTTCCCCTAACCATTTGTACATGCGCAATAGGATGCCTGTGACCGCGGTTACCACACACGCACCCGCAAGTGCAAATGGCTCGGAGAAAAGAGTTGTGGCAGATAAAAGGTATTCCAGTCTTCTTTACTGCTTAGCCCATCACTAGGTCTTATTATGGGGTAAGGCTTATATTTAACAAATGCATAGAAATCCTGCTAGGACTTATTTTTTTGGGTAGGTCTTATCTTCAGGGAAACATGGTACTTCTATGAGATCAACTTTTTTTTAGCTTCCACAAATGAATGAAAACATGCAGTATTTAACTTTCTCTGCCTGGCTTATTTCAATTAATATAATATCCTCCAGTTCCATCTGTGTTGCCACAAATTATGGGATTTCTTTCTTGTTTATGACTAAATAGTATTCCACTGCATATATATACCATGCTTCTTTTTGAGATCAATAACATTTTAATGCAATTTAAAATTATTATCACTGTTACTATTATTATGTTAAATGATATTTCCTCTTACTCTTTTTTATTTCATTTTTTATTGTGATAAGATACACATGACATAAAAGTTAGCATCTTGACCATGTTTAATAGCACAGTGCAGTGGCATTAAGTACATTTACACTGCTGAGCAACAATCACCACTGATCTTTTCATCTCGTAAAGCTGATACTCTACTCTTTCATGGAATATTTTAATAAGTCAAGAAATTAATGACAAAAATATCATTGATGAACAAATTATCAGTATTTTAAATAGAGGCAGTATTCTATAATGTCAAGTCAAGCTATATTAGAGCCTACGGCAAAAGGATAAATAATCACCACCACGTACATTTTGCCTATATAACTTTTCATTATTACTTCTTCCAAAATGTTAAAGTGCTTGAAAAAATATTGAAACATTAAAAGCAGGTATATGAAAACTGACAATGCCATTTTACATTGAAATGTTTTTCTGTCCAAACCAAAATTTATATAATTTCTATTTCTGAGCTTTAATGGAAGCAGATTTATATTTTTTCAACTAATGCTCTGAGAATAAAATGAACTATTAAAAAAGATACATGAAAGGTGGTGCCTGTGGCTCAGTGCCTAAGGTGCTGGCCCCATATACCAAGAGTGGTGGGTTCAAACCCAACCCCGGCCAAACTGCAACAAAAAAATAGCCAGGCCTTATGGTGGGTGCCTGAAGTCCCAGCTACTCGGGAGGCTGAGGCAAGAGAATCACCTAAGCCCAGGAGTTGGAGGTTGCTGTGAGCTGTGACGCCACAGCACTCTACCGAGGGTGATAAAATGAGACTCTGTCTCTTAAAAAAAAACAAAAAAAACCATGAAAACATGTACTGAGGGACACAGTTGTCTCCTTTTGCCTCAGGCACAAAAATATCTCAGTGTAGAGCTTGTGGGACTAAAACCCAGGAGCGTGCTGGGTTTAGCTCCTGGGAGCCAATTGTGCCCAAGTCTTCCCACTCTACTCACTTATGTTGGCAGCTCAAAACCAATAGATTGTGATAGGTGTGTTTACCCACAGAAATGGGCCACAATACTAATCAGAGCTGTTCACCATGGGGTTTTTTTGTAGACACACATAAGGGCTTGATGTGCACTTTAAATACTACTTAAAGTAGCTTCTATTTATTGAGCACTTACTATGTGCCACTGTGCTGAATACTTTATCCACATTCTTTGATTTAAGAGATGTTTGAGAGAAAATAGGTTGCAAACACAGGATCTGGAGCCAAACTACCATGTTCAGGCTCAAACCCCAGTTCTATTCTACAAGCTGTGTGACACTGAGTAAGTTACTTAACCTCTCTCCTCATCTTTAAAAATGGGAGTGATAATATTAGCACTTAGCCCATTTGGTTGTTGTGAAGATTAAATGAATTAACCTTAGTAAAGCTTCTAGGCACATGTGAAGATTTCTAAAGGTTTTATGACTTCCTCATTAATTTATAATTCTGTGATGAATTCGCCCAACAGTATAGGATAGTTGTGTTTACACTGCCTCCTCCTTATACGAGAGGAAGCTGAGGCACAGAGAAGCTGAGTGACTGACTCGTAGTCACACAGCTGAAAGGGGGAGAAGCCGGTTCAGAGTTCTTGATGCAATCCTCAGAACAGTGCACTCTTGACCTTCTGTGTGTCTGTCTGTCCTTTTATTTGCCCAACCCCTCCACCACCAACAACACCAACAACACTCCCTACACAGCCGGAAGGAATCAGAGTTAACAAAACTGTGGTGGTTCGCACACTGGACCCAGAACACCTCGGCCAAGGTGAGTGAGTGGCAGGAGTTAGGAGTGGTGGGAGGAGGAGGGGGCTGGTGCCATCAGTGTCTCCCACTTACTCCACAGGGGGCGTTCAGAGAGAGGAAATCCCTCCTGCAGACCTCAGTGACCAAGTCCCAGACACCGAGTCTGAGACCAGTATTCTCCTGCAAGGTGAGACCCAGGAAGGCATGGGGTGGGGGGTACAAGACCTGTGAAGGTGACAGGAGACAAGTCCCATCTAACTGGAGGTGTTTATTCACTGCACCTTCCTTCTCCCCTTCCATGAGACTATCCCCTCTGTGAACTGTTTTATAGACGCCTCCAGGCAATATTTTGTTCAGTAAAGAGCTTTCTCTGGTAAACAAGTTCAGTAAGAAGCAATGTCATTCAAGAGCAGAAATTCTAGAGTTCATTGCACGGGAGAGAAGACAGACAGGGAGAGAATGGGGCAAGAAGGGACCTTGCAACCTGTGAGCTATAAGACAGCTTTGTGGCAAGAGCCTTGGTTTCCTCATCTGTGATGGGAGGCCTACTAGTATCCACCTCCAAGGGTTGGTGTGAGGATTAAACAAGATACTAGGCAGTGTTCTTAGTTCAGAGCCTGGCAAATAAGCACGATATAAGTATTCATGAATACTGTTACCAGAATTATTTTACTATTGGTGAAACAGGAGACCCAGGTACCACAGGGCCCCTCCTTTGTGAACCACAAGTCCTCCTCCCCCAAATGGAGACCCACCCCCGCCCCCAGCCCAGGTCTCATCCTCCCAGCCCTCACCTGTCCCTGACCACTTTGGCTCTGGCTGGAAACAAATGCTATGGGCAGCTAGGACCCTCCTCATTCCACTGTGGGTCACATCTGGCTTGAGCAATGTCCTTCCGCCCGGCTGCAGGAACTCCGGTGGCTCAGATGACAGAGGATGCCATCGAGGGGGAGCGGCTGAAGCACCTCATTGTGACTCCTGCTGGCTGCGGGGAGCAGAACATGATCGGCATGACACCGACAGTTATTGCTGTCCACTACCTGGACCACACAGAGCAATGGGAGAAATTTGGCCTGGAGAAGCGAGAAGAGGCCTTGGAGCTCATCAAGAAAGGTGGGCGCCCACGCCACTCTTGGAGACCCCAGGGCCCCTTCTGAAGCGCCCCTCATAGCATCCCAGTTCCCCTCTCTGTGCCCCCTCCACCTCTTCACCCTTGTGCAACCCCTCTGTGCAGCCCTGCTCCTTTGGGGACACTCTCTCTTCCCTGCAGGGTACACTCAGCAACTAGCCTTTAAACAACCCAGCTCGGCCTACGCGGCCTTCCTGAACCGGCCTGCCAGCACCTGGTGAGTCGCCATTGTCAGCTAGCCTGACAGGGCCTTGGCCTTGTGTCCCCACATCCCTCCCCCTGCCCCCTGTCCCCTAAACCCTAGCAGGGCCTGGATCTCCAGCCAGGGGAGGGGTCTCCTAGACCAGCCTCACCAAACAGCCTTGTCCAACACAACCCTGGACTCCTCTGCTTGCAGAATTCACGGGCTGAGTGACCAGGGGTCACAGAGCATTATTCAAGCGCCAACTGCGCGCCTGTTGCCCTTCCCCTCTCCGCTCATTGGCTGTCTGGGGTGACAGTCTCTGGCATCTCAGAGCCGATTGGCTCACGCTCTGTGCCTGCTCTCCCCACCCCAGGCTTACCGCCTACGTGGTCAAGGTCTTCTCTCTGGCAGTCAACCTCATTGCCATCGACTCCCAGGTCCTCTGTGGGGCCGTTAAGTGGCTGATCTTGGAGAAGCAGAAACCCGATGGAGTTTTCCAGGAGGATGGGCCTGTGATACACCAAGAAATGATTGTAAGAGACTGGGCTTTCAGGGTAGAGTGGGGGACCGCGAAGGCACCCGAGCCTCAGAGGATGGGCACAAGAAAGACTCCCCCATGCACTCACTGTCTGTTTCACTTTATGGGGTTGGGGATAAATGAGCTGGGGGTGTCACTTCAACGTTGCAAAAGCAGAGACCTGTGGAAAGCCTTGCAAGATGAAATTGCATGGCCACTTGTTCAGAAATGATTAAGGATTTTTAAACTAAATGCAGAAGCTCTGGAATCTATCTCCAGCTCCTGACCCCTTCAGACACATGGATGTTGCAGGGATCATCATCCCTTTCTCTGCATTTTCACTGCTGGCCGCTGGTCTGAAGACCCCTCCCTTCCCTTCTGGGGACCTTGCAGAAGCCACCTCCTTGTCATTCTCCCACTCTTGTTGACTCTCAGACACTTTCCACATAGCAGCCAGGGCGATTTTTTCAAATTCATTAGGAATAGGTCAATAGTCCTGTGGCTCAGGTGACTCTTAAACACAGAACTCCTTAGAGTAGTGGTTCTTGAAGTATGGTCTTCAAACCACAGCAGCACCTGAAGCAGCACCATCCATGAACTTGTTAGAAATGCACATTCTAAGACAGGACCCACTGAATCAGAAATTCTAGGATGGGGCCCAGGGATCTGAGTTTTTATGAGCCCTCCTCACATTTGCCCAGGAGATGCCTCTGTGTGTTCAAGATGCTTTCCTGCTGCGCCCACACTCCATCCACACTGATAGGCGTCCTGCTCTATCCTGCCACAGGGCCTGTGCACATGGTGTTCTTGCTGCTTACCAGGTTAACCCTTGCCAGCTTTGAGAGTTCACTTTCCCCAGGACACCTTTCCTGACCTCCCTGACTGAGTCACACTCCTACGGTCATTCTCACTGCTATGTCCTCTTCTTCTGCACAGCACTCATCAGTTTGTAATTACTTGCCTCTTGAGGAGTTGTCTGGTTCATGTTCATCTTCCCTACTAGATAAAGAGCTCCATGACAGCTGACCCTGGTGTCTGGTTTCCTATCATTGTACCCACAGGGCCAGCACAGTGGCCTTCCATTAACTCTTCCAGAATAAACAAATAACTGAATGAATACTAAAGAGTTTGACCTTCCTGGGTCAGTGGAGGACAACAGAAAAAGACCCAGTTCTGACCGGACTGCCTGAGATTCTAAAGGGGGGTTGATTGATGTGTGTGGATATGCTGGTGACCTCATCCTCACTTCCTGCTCCCCTCCCAGGGTGGCTTCCGGGACAATGTGGAGAAAGACATGGCCCTCACGGCCTTTGTCCTCATTGCACTGCAGGAGGCTAAAGATATCTGTGAGGACCAGGTCAAGGTAAGTGTCTTCTACCTTCTGACCCCACCAGGTCCTACCCTCCACATCCACCCTGGAGGATGAAAGGCTTCATTCTGGGCATTTCCAGGGTGGCCATTATAACAATAATACCTAACATATGTTGAGCACTTAACTAAGGACCCCTCTTCTAGGCATTTCGATGATTAAGTCCCATAATCTTTGTAATGGCTGCAGAGTAGGCTACTTGTGTTATTCCCAGTTTGCACATGAGAAAGCTGAAGCACAAAGAGATCAAAGATAAGGTCATTTCTGTCTACCATTTCTTCTGCCATTTTAGCCCATTTCGACATCCTCTCTCTGATCTGATCGCTACATTGGCATCCTTGCTGCTCCCTTAAAAAAAAAAAAAAAAACTCAGGATACAGAACTAAGATGATTTCCTTAGTCCAGAGGATCTTACAGGAGATTTTCAAAGGAATCTGGGACCCCAAGTGAGAAATGACAAAAACTACTGGTTTATTGCTATCCCTTTTTCCTCTGGGTTTGATTCTGAAGCAGGGAACCTTAGAAAGATGGTCCCCTGAGAGTCTATGATGGCTCCATCTACTTTATCCTGGATGTTTTATTTTGTTTGTTTTGTATGAGACAGAGTCTCATTTCATTGCCCAGGTTAGAGCGCCATGGTCTCAGTTTAGCTCATAGCAACCTCAAACTCCTGGGCTCAAGTGATCCTCCTGCCTCAGCTTCCTGAGTAACTGGGACTACAGACGCCTGCCACCATGCCAGCTAATTTTTCTATTTTTAGTAGAGACAGGGTCAGGCTGGAGTTCCTGAACTCAAGTGATCCACACATCTCAGCCTCCCAGAGTGCTGGGTTTATAGGCATGAGCCACCATACCCAGTCTTAACCTGGAGTTTTGAGAGTGAACTGTTTTACCTTTAGCAATCAAGTGGGGAACCCAGGATCCCACCTTCAGCCAGCAGTTTTTCCCTCCTCAGAACTCCAGAAAAGAGATGGAGGAGAGGATTCAGTGGAGATAGAAACAAACATAGGAGTGTTGCCTGTGCCTGTAACATCCAATGGGGACTCAGGGGCTTTCTGAGAGATTTAAAAGAAATTACGTCACGGGTGGTGCCTGTGGCTCAAAGGAGTAGAGCGCTGGCCCCAAATGCAGGAGGTTGTGGGTTCAAATTTAGCCCCGGCCAAAAAAAAAAAAAAGAAAAGAAATTACTGCAGAGAGAAAGGGAGGGGGAGAGAATGTGCATGTGTGCTAGCTGTGGGTGGGAGAGTCAGACACATCTGACTTCAATTTCTAGCTCTGAGGTACCTCCCCTTTGGGCTTCAGTGTGTGCATCTGTAAAATGGGTATGATAATTTTTGTATTTATAGAACTCTCTGGAGGTTTGGATCCTGACTCAGCCACATACTACCTAGATGGCCTTGGCAAAATTACCACATCCCTCAAGGCATCAGTATTCTCATCTCATAGGGCTTTTTGAGGTTATATGCATGGATAATTAGTGTGGACTATGATGACGATGAGATGAGAGGTATTCACAGTGATATGTGGAATCTGGTTCATACTATAGCTTATGAGTCCCAACACTTTGTTTAATGGTATTGTGTTGATGACCTGAAAGTAGCCCTAGTGAAAGTATTTATAGAACCAGCATCCCCCACACTCCCACTGGAGAACCTGTTGTTAGGCATTCACCAGCCCACCACTCAGTATATGGATGTCCCCAGGTACACAATAGGTATTCACCAACAAGGCAGCTGGTGGTGGGAACCCTCAAAAATGGACAGATCCTATGCACACTCATATGTCCCAAGGACTGAAATCCCTGGTATCAGGAAGAGATGTTTGTATGATGCCATGGCTGCAGCAGTGCCCACATGACCAGAGTAACCAACCCCCTTTCTCATAGAGCCTGGGAGGCAGCATCAATAAAGCAGGAGAATTCCTGGAAGTCAATTACTTGAACCTAAGGAGATCATACACTGTGGCCATTGCTGGCTATGCCCTGGCCCAGATGGGCAAACTGGACGGTCCCATCCTCGACAAATTTCTGAAAACAGCCACAGGTGAGGGGCAGCCTGGAGGGGTAAAGGAAGACATATGGCTGTGGTTTAGGGCAGGTGATCCCGAGCGGGGATGCTTGGCCCTGAGCATCCAGGATGGATGGTCCTAACCTGAGCCAGGATGCATCTCTCTGCTGTGTACTGAGTCCTTATTGTAAACTGCACAAAAAGGTTTGCTGCATCATTCATTCAACAAGTGTGTATCGAGCATTCCATTCAAAGAGGGGCCTGAGTGTTGATGGAAGAAGAGAGCAAGGCAAGAGCCAGCAGGTCGAAAGCATCCAATATCAGGCAGGGCACTTGAGCACTGAGAGAATTCTAGCCTGAGTCTTATTTCTGGTGTTTTCTCCAGGCTGGACAGGGCAGTGAGCATTAGGGGCGGGGTGTCTTCTCTGCAGATAAGAACCGCTGGGAGGAGCCTGGTAAGCGACTCTACAACGTGGAGGCAACATCCTATGCCCTCTTGGCCCTGCTGCTGCTAAAAGACTTTGACTCTGTACCACCTGTCGTACGCTGGCTCAATGAGCAGAGATACTATGGCGGTGGCTATGGCTCCACCCAGGCAAGTGGGCTCACATCCTCCAGGCACCTGCCTCCTGCCTCCTGCTTCCTGCAGCCCCTCACTGGCCTCAGAGAAGACATTGAGATCCAGACAGGCAGTTCTTGTGTCCCACGAGCCAGTGTGACTGGAGGGGATTGGAGAAGTTAGTTTTTCTGATTTCTATAGATTCTCGACTATATTCTGGATACTCAAGACTGTATTTGGAGTCTCCTGTCTCAGGGCTCAGGTTCAGGTGGATGCCTCTGTCTCTACCTTGGGGGTTCTGGGCCATGTTCTCAGTTCCACCAGACCCTCCTTCTTATCCTCTCTTAATGTTGGGTTCTAGAACATATTCCCTGCAGCCTTTGTCACTTTGGTTTTCTAGATCATAACTCAGTGTTCCCAGGCTCCAATTTTATTCTTGCCTTTCATGAGTGGGTTCTAGATACATTCTTGATGTCCCCAAGCCCTGGTCTAGGATTCTTTACTCTGCATGGGTCTAAATCACATCCTCAGGGTTGCTGGACCTTCAATCTTATGTCCAGATTTTCTGGTGGATTCTAGACATGTTCTCAGCATCTCTAATCCCTGGTCCCTTGGAGATTTCTGGAACATGTCCTCAGTGTCTGATGACCTCTCATCTTATTCCTGAACTCTCTGATGGGATCTAGGCTACCTTCATGGTGTTCCAAGCCTTGGCCCAATACCAAAAGGACGCCCCAGACCACAAGGAGTTGGACCTGGATGTGTCTATCCGCCTGCCCAGCCGTAGGTCTGATATCAGGCATCGCATCTTCTGGGAATCTTCTAGCCTCCTGCGATCAGAAGGGGTACAGTCACCTGGCCAAGCCCTCCTCATTCTCCCTATGCATGTCAGCCAGGGTTTGCCAGGAGGCAAGAGGGAGGTCAAATGACCACCACAGGCAGAACAAGGCTTTGTTTCCAACACCCTCTCTTTCCTCTCCCCACTCTGCAGACCAAAGAAAATGAGGGTTTCACATTAACAGCTGAAGGAAAAGGTCAAGGCACTTTGTCGGTAAGGAATGGGAACCCACACCCACCTGGCTCATGACTTTCTTTTGACCCCTCTGCCCTAGAGGGACCCTCTCTTTCCTATACTCAGCAGTCCCTGGTACCATGGGCTGAAACATTTTCTCTTCTCCCATCTCACCAGGTGGTGACAGTGTACCATGCCAAGGCCAAAGGCCAACTCACTTGTAAAAAGTTCGACCTCAGGGTTACCATAAGGCCAGCCCCGGAAACAGGTAAAAGGAATAAATGCCCTACCTGTCACCTCTCTTCCTATTCTAATGTCTGCCCCACTCTTAAATCAGGACCTAGGTATACCCATCCCCTATTGCCATCTCTGTTTCTAGAAAAGAAGCCTCAAGATGCCAAAAGGACTATGATCCTTGACATCTGCACCAGGTAAGATCTTCTTGGCCTTCAGGCTGGGTTCATCTTGGCCATCCCTCTGTCTCTAGAAAGACTTCTTACAAATAATATCCATAATATCCAATTCTTTCTGGGTGCACTGTGCATCTAGCACTGGTCTAAGTATCCACCATGAGGCAGAGAGCACAGACAGCCCTAGCTTTGCACAGCCGTGTACACGATGTAGCAGTGACTGTGTAAGTTGAGATCATCAAAGTGATCTTAATAACCACTGGGGCAAATTACATAATCATTCCATGACCTTCCAGCTTTTCCATCACAACATAAGGATATAGGGAAAATGAAAACTATAGTAAGGCAAGTATTGAGTACACTGTAGTTTAAAACACTAGAACATTGAGATTAAAGGTGTTTCTGTTTTTCCCTTTGTGAAATGCTTCTGAGGAGTACTATAGTTTGGACCACACTTCTCTTTGTGTCACTTAAGATATGGAGTAAGCATCTTTTCTATGCCATAGTAAATTATCATGCTCCTTTCTAAGTTTGGATCAGCTTCAAAATTTGTCTTTTGTGCTTTTAATGTTATGAAATTTCTCCAAGAGTTCCTTCAAAGTGAAGGCCCCACTCCTGACCTCCAGTGTCTATTCCTCTGGGACATCTTCATCCTTTTGTCTCTACCACCTTCCTCATTTATACCAAGTTTCCTTCACCAAGTTCCTCCGAATGCCTGCTTTGTTGCTCACACATGGCAGCAGGATCCACATTCCCATGGTCTGTTATTCTTTTATAACTCCTTTCATGTCTGTTTGAAGTTGATTTCCAGCATTGTCACTTTTTGTTTCCTTGCTGCATTTTTATCTTTTTTGGCCAATTCCCTTTTTTTGATGATCCACTGCTGTGAAATGTCATGTGGGTTTATCATCAAGAGACAAGGAGACAACATAACTACCCACTTTTCTGTCTGTGCCTGGCCCAAATAGTGGCAGCTCAGTGACCAAAACCAACAGATTTCAAAAGCAGGGACCGTGATTGGTCACTGATCATGATGCTTGTCTGTTATTTACATAATGATTTATGAATGAAGACTTAGCAACAGAATTTGTGCTTTATTCAATTACTCATTATTAATATATTGAGATACTAAAATTTGAACTGTGTCAGTGGCAGATTAGTGATTTAAGTAGATCATGGTAACTGAAACATGCAGAGTGAGGGCCGCCTGTGTTCTTGTCTTCATTCTCCGAAAGAACTCAGGCACAGATGTGTCAACACATCAGCTATCCCACAGAGCTGGGGTTTGTACCCATGCATTTGGGTCCAGTCACCTAATCATGATGCTACCTTGCCTTTTATTTGTCTTAGGAAAGTATTTTCTAAACGTTAACATCCCTTTATGCTGATATGTGGAAACTAGAAGCCTCAACCCCTGACTAGACCCCCTTGTTCAGGCACAGACCCCTGGGGCTCACCTCGCCTTGGGATCCAGTGCCTTTCTTCCTACCCTTTCCAGGTACCTGGGAGATCAGGATGCCACTATGTCTATCCTGGATATATCCATGATGACTGGTTTCGCTCCTGACATGGATGACCTCAAGCTGGTATGAAGGGTTCAGCAGCTGGGATAAGTGGGAAGGAGCCTGGGGTCTGGAAGAGGCTGCAGAGAAAGAGGAATTTTTTTCACAAGCTCTGCCCTTCCCCAGCTAAGCACTGGTGTGGACAGATACATTGCTAAGTATGAGCTGAACAATGCCTACTCCGAAAAGAACACCCTCATCATCTACCTAGACAAGGTAAGGCTGCACTATCCCCTGGGAGATTTCCATGGGGTACCTTAGCCTATATCTGGCTAGTCTTTTCTTTTTCCCTCAGCCTTTGTCTCTAGATCAGGCTGGCCATAGGCTAGGGGAGACAGAGTCTGTGCTGTTGGTGGTAACTGGAGAAGCTCGGAAAATAAGGTGGTAACCAGTACCTTCTATAAACAGGTCCCTTTCTGACCACTGAAGTCCCAACCTTATTTTCTACTTGTTTCCTCCAACTTCTCACCAGAGTCTTAAACAACCATTGAAAAAGAGCCATCTTGGTCCTTCAAAAAAGTTTTTCATGGCTGGGTATGGCAGCTCATGCCTGTAATCCTAGCTCTCTGGGAGGCCAAGGTGGGAAGATCTCTTGAGAACAGAAGTTCAAGACCAGCCTGAGAAAGAGTGAGGCCCCCCATCTCTACTAAAATAGAAAAACTGGTGGGGTACGGTGGCAAGTGCATGTAGTCCCAGCTACTCAGGAGGCTGAGACAAGAGTATCTCTTGAGCCCAGGAGTTTAAGGTTGCTGTGAATTATGACACCATAGCACTTTACCCTAGGGCAACAGAGTGAGACTCAAGTCTCAAAAAAAAAAAGTGCTTCATAGTGCTTGCCTTGCTCCCTACTTCTGTCTAGAACTCTCCTGCTCTCTTCATCTCTACCACAATTTGGGCTTTCTCTTCTCCCTTCCCTATTTTTTCCTATTATCCTGCTAATTCCTGATACCACCCAGAGTTCCCATCAAGCACCCCCCCCCTTAGTCAGCATAAGTAAAACCAACTATGAGCACAACACCCCTAAGAATATAAAGTCTTTTGGCACAAGAGACTTGCATTTCTCCTCATGCAAAATCCAGTTAGTACCCAAGATAAGAAAGGGACCCTCTACATGCAGTCAGTCACTCAGGGATCCAAGCACCTTCCATCTGGTGGCTCAGCAATCCCAGGAATCTTGAGAGTCCTCTGCAGGATCTATCTTTTCTAGAAGAAAGGATCATCATGCACCATATTTATGGACATAGCAATCTACAGGCCAGAGTTCAGTCACCTGCCTGCACCTAACTGAAAGGAGGGACAGCTGAGAAATGTCATTTGGCTGTGAGCTTAGGAGATCAAGAAAATGGATTTGCAGAACTTCTCATTCACCTTCACCACTTCCTCTTCCTTGACCACCCAATGCCCTTCCTTGATCCTTCAATTTCTCCACCGCTGCTCCAACTCCCCGGACCCTATGCTGAACTTTCTCCCATGCCACCCCACTGACCAAGTACCTCTTCACCCCTCAGGTCTCACACTCTGAGGATGAATGTCTGGCCTTCAAAATTCACCAGTACTTTAATGTAGAACTTATCCAACCTGGGGCAGTCAAGGTCTACTCCTATTACAACCTGGGTGAGTGGCCAACCTAGGGACAGACGTCTAAGAGTCCCAGGGGTCTCAGGGTCCCAAGGATATATGAGTTCAGGTTCTGAAAGTCCCAGGGATCTGGGAGTTGGGGTTCTGAGGGTCATGACGATTTATAAGTTGGAAGTCTGGAGGGTCCCAGAGATCTAAGAGTTGGAGGCTGGTGGCTCCAAGAGTCTGAGGGTCCCTGATATATGTGAGTTAGGGGGTCTGAGAATGAGGCCTCAACTTCAGCCTACCTGCAGCCTGCCCAGCCCTCACCCACTCCTGTCTCTTTATCATCATTTACCTAACTCTCTCCCTGAGAGACCCAGGGATGGTCTCTGGGATGAAGACCCTAGCCTTTTGTGCCCCTCACCATCACCTCTGCCCACAGAGGAAAGTTGTACCCAGTTCTACCACCCAGACAAGGAGGATGGACAGTTGAGCAAGCTTTGCCACAAGGAAGTATGCCGCTGTGCTGAAGGTGGGTGCCTGGAACCAGCAAGGGGTGGGCCTGAGTGAGTCACACATACCCAGTCCCCTACTCCCATGGAGGCATGGGGGGACACCAAAAGCCACATGCAGTGGATACCAAGAAGGATAGACTCCAAGGGTTGGCCACACCCACAGGCCATGGGCCCTGGACAAGATGAGGGGCTAAGTCCCTGTCCCCACCCTCACCCTGCAGAGAACTGCTTCATGCAAAAGTCCCACGACAGCAAGGTCAGCCCAGAGGAACGTCTGGAGAAGGCCTGTGAACCAGGAGTGGACTATGGTGAATGGGTGGTGGGCTGGGGGCTTGTGCCTGTGTATGGCTGTGTGTGTCAGCATGGGGACAGGTGTGGTTGTGGTTGTGTGGGATTGTGCTTCAGACCATGAGTGTGGGTGGATGTTGAGAGAGTGTGCGAATGTGAGAAACGATGGCTGTGCATGTGACTGTGAGGCTGTGATTGTGAATGGCTGTACACGTGCAGCTATGGTGTATGTGGCTGTTCTTGTGGGCAGCTGTCATTCTGTATAGATGGTGATCGTGTGCCTGGCCAAGACCCTGTATGTCTCTGCTTGATTTGGAGGCATGTGCCCCAGTGCACATACAGGCCTGGGAGCCCCCACCATGGTCAACACTGCCCATGACCCACACTGTCCACTCCTGTCCCCTCCCCCTGCAGTGTACAAGACCAGGTTGGTGAAGAAGATCCTGTCAGAGGACTTTGACGAGTACATCATGGCCATCGAGCAGATCATCAAGTCAGGTCAGCCTCTGCGCCGGTCTCCCCACACCACCTGTACCTTCCCCCATGTAGGGCTCAGCTTCTTCCTTCCCATCCACTGTAGGCTCTGACGAGGTTCAGGTCAGGCAGGAACGCAAGTTCATCAGCCACATCAAATGCAGAGATGCCCTAAAGCTGGAGGATGGGAAACACTACCTGCTGTGGGGCCTCTCCTCTGACCTGTGGGGGGAGAAACCCAAGTACGTGAGTTCCCTCCCCACACACCTGGGCCCAGCCCCTTGCCCGCCCCTGTTGACCTGCTGCCCCTTTCCCGTAGCACCAGCTATATCATCGGGAAGGATACGTGGGTGGAGCTCTGGCCAGAGGCTGAGGAATGCCAAGATGAGGAGTACCAGAAACAGTGCCAGGACCTCGGCGCCTTCACTGAGAGCATGGTGGTCTTCGGCTGCCCCAACTGACAATACCCAGACACCCCAGACCACCAATAAAGCTTCAGTTATGTGTCACCTGTCTCCCAAAGCCTAGAATTTGTTGAGAGAGGGCCTGAAGTAATTTCCCTCTCCCTCAACTTCAGCCCAGCTGCATCCTGCCCAGCCCTCACCCGCTCCTGTCTCTTTATCATCATTTACCTGCAAGTGTGCTGGCTTCTTCACCTGAAGCAGCAGTTCTCAACCTGTGGGTCATGACCCACAGGAACTGTATTAAAGGGCTGTGGCATTAGGAAAGTTGGGTACCACTGACCTCAAGGATGTGCTTGCCCTTCGCCTGTATGTGCACCTGCATCTCACCAGCAGTCTCGGGTTTTGCCTGAATTCTCATCCGCATGCTTCACCTGCATTCTCACCTGTAGCTCACCTGTCTCCTCTCTCTTGGGTGCAGCAGGCCTGCACAATCCACCTTGAGGCATTCACTGACCTGTTCAGGACCCATATAGGGCCCTGCATTCTCTTGTACAGGTATGTCCCTGCCTGCTCACCGGGGCTCCCTCTTGCTCTCTCTTTGCTCTAGTCCTTGTCTGGATCTCCTGTGTTCTTACCAGCACTCTCACCTGCAGATTTACCTACATTTTCACCGGCACCTCCCCCTGTGTCCTGACCAGCATCATAAGCTTGCAGTTCTGCTCTGCCTTCCCACCTTCATCCTCACCTGTCCTCAGTTCCATCCCTTCTCCATGCTCACCCTGCCAGCCCCAATTCCTAGATGGGCCCTGAACAGGTCAGTGAATGCCTTGGGGTGGATTGTGCAGGCCTGCTGCACCCAAGAGAGAGGAGACTGGCGGGGGAAATGTCTCCGGTGGTGCCCCAGGGGAGGGAAAGACATGAGTCAGCAATCAGGGAGGGAGTATGTGGGCCGTTGCGGCCACAACGTCACCAGGACTGCGTGGGGAGCAGTGGCTACGCATGTTTGGGACCACTTCTGCTAATAGAAACTAGGGCACTCAGTGCCTCTAGGGCCTTGGAGACTGGGAGTGGCTAGGTTAAGGGTGGAATCCAGCCTCCCAGCTTTGGACCAGGTCATCATGGAAAATACCCCTAAGTCTGAAAATCACTCTATGTAGAGTTCTTCTACCCCTATGTGGGAGACATGGGTCCACAGCCCACACCATTCCTCCAGCCTCAAATGCCAAAGCCTCCCCATCAGGGGGAGGCCCAAAGGGCCTCTGTACCAACTGGGAATCGCACTGTCACCAGCTGCCAGGCCCCCGCTCTACTCACCATTGTTCTCATTCCTTTTCTTTTTCAGTTTCCCATTCTCCTGCTTTGGATTCTTTGCATTCATTCCTTGAACACATAGAGATTTTTTTAAAATTAAATGATAGCTGTGGACATTAATGCAATCATGGGGTACAGTATGGTGTTTTCATATACAATTTGAAATATTTTCATCAAACTGGTTAACATAGCCTTTATGTCATTTTCTTAATTATTGTGTTAAGACATTTATATTCTACTCTTAGAAAGATTCACTTGTACCCTTGTAAGATAAACC
>CAUYQV010037168.1:0-23727 GCA_963574575.1 Galagoides demidoff
GCTGGACAGAGTGGGCTTCTGACAACTCACAAGCAGACATGATTTCCCTCCCACACCCTTTCCCAGGACCCTGGGCTGCACACAGAATCCCTCATTTTCCTCATCAGATCCACCCAGGGGCTCCCGACCCTGGGGTCAGACTCACATCTTTGGGTGCAAGGTCCTGGGCAGAGACCTACTCTCTGGGTCTCAGTTTCCCCATCTGTAAAATGGGGCTGAATGCAGAGCTTACGTCCCAGGGCTGTCAGGGCACAGCTCCCCGGTCAGTGGGCCTCTCATTTTTCTTTTAATGATAGTGCAAAGCCTTCCTAGGACAAGGATTGGTCCTTCTTGCCTCAGGGGACCTGTGCCCCCCCCCCCCCACACTTAAACCCCATGGCACTCTCTCCTCTTTTCTACCTGGTTGTTCCTGCTTCCAAAGGAGGATTCAGCTGGGGTGTGGACAAGGGAAAGGTCACCATCCATGAGGGGACAGCTTCTCCCTGGCCTGGTCACTCAGGACAAAGGGCAGAGGACATCCTGACCTTCCAGCCATCCTCTGGTCTCTCACATGGCAGCCAGGAGGCAGAAGCTGGGCCCCGCCCTGTTTGGCAGACTCAGCCTGTGAACTTGATGGAGTCTTTGGGGATACAGCAAATTTTCTCTTAGACAAATGTAACTTCCTGGTTCACAAAACATAATGGTTTAAAAAACATGTATTTTGAAGCTTCAACCCCCTTCCTGCCTCTTATGTCACCTTTCTCAAAGCAGCGGTGGGGTGAATTGAGGGTACAGGGATGAATTTTCCTTAAGGATGCTCTCCGGTGGGGGTGCCCAAAGCACACAGGACATCCTGTCCTGGGATGGGCGGGACTCACAGGCACTGGGACCATGGGCCAGAGACGGGCAGAGAAGCTTGTCCAAGCTCACCTGGCACCTGCCCCAGATCCAGGCACCCGCCTGCCAGATGGGTGGGGGACGCTGGTGAGGTGACCAGGTCCCCTCTGGTCAGGAGGGCTGGTGCTGGTTTCGCACCTTTGCTGGAAGGGGAGCCGGATGCAGGCCTGATCTATGTGCTTGTTTATGAGAAGGTCGTCGAGTGCCCTCACTCACTCACATGACTCCAGGGGAGCTCCTGGGACAAGCCTGGTACCTCTAGAGGGCTGCTTTTTTGTCATATTGAGCAAATGAGAACCCAAGCATGGAAGCCACCAAAATATACAGCCCTTCAGGATGAAAACACTGGAGAGAAATTGAGTTAAGGGGGAAAGACAACCTCGTTAAAAATAAGACGAAGCTCAATCGAGAGATGACAGAGACCTCCTTGGAATCAGTGGAGGCTCTGAACTCCCGCAAAGCTTGAAAGTTGTCTGAGTAAAGATCTCTGTCACCCAAGGATACAAGATTATTTTTATAACTGGCAGCCAAGTGAGCGTCCAGGGACTCACGTTTAACCCTCGTACAAAACCAGGGAGTTAAGTCACTTCTAAAAGTACCAAGGAATCGTGGCGTCTGGGTGTTGGCTGATGGAAATGTTGAGACTGAGAAAAAGAACGTCTCTCAGTCCTCTCAGCCTCTCGACTGACCCAGAGGACAGGAGGCAGCTGACGGTGGTGAGGAGCTGGGGTGGGAGGCGCCGGGCAAGCCTTTGCCATGGGGTCCCCTCACTGGGTGATCGTGGTGGGCTTGCTGGCTCCGATGCCGTCCTGAGATCTCCCCCTTCACCTGCTCTTCACACCCTCCCATGACATCTGTCACACCCTCCCTTGACATCTGTCCTGCTGTTACTTCCATTCTATGGATGACGCCACTGTAGCCAGGAGAAACCCGGACACCTGCTGCAAGCTGCAGTGTGAGTTCTGAAGCCAGGTACAAACCACACCATCACCTGAGTACAGAACCACCTTTGGCAACACATAAGTCTCTTCTTTCTGCACCTTGTGTGCAAATTTGTCTGAACTTTATGATATGGCCAGTATCTGACTGTTTTTGACACTCCCCCTCACCCCAAACAATGGCAATTTCATGGCAGCTTGGTCTAACAGTGGGTATCCAGGAATAGCAGCCTCTGCCCACCCAGGGACAAGGTATGCACTCCCTCAATGTCCCACATCAGCCCAGCTGGTGGCCCCACGTGGTGGATTAGATGACGGAGGAACTCAGCAACCCTGGAAACAGAGGGGCACTAGCAGAGAAAATGAATTGGGATGAGGGGACTAGGCCAGTTTTTAAGCTAAACGTTTGAAAAGGTAACCTCATCTCCAAATTCGCAGGTCCTGTGTTTTGCTTAACCTGGCATCAGGAGATCAAACCTCCAGAGTGAGTTAAAAGGCGTTATCCAGACACGCCCACATAGAGGATTGACTTTTGTCCCTTTTTGTGACATTAGTGTACCATCCAAGTCTTGGGGACTTCATGGAAGTAATTGGACATTTCCAGCCTACTTTCACCGATGAAGACGCGAGGGATAAAAGGTGCGTGTGGAGCTCTGAACCCCGCGAGCTACACCGTGACGCTCTTGGTCTCTCATTCCCACCGGCCGTAACCATTTTCTGCTCTGCTGTCATTTTCTCTGTGTCTCCACTCAAGGTCACCAACACCAATTAAAACGCCTAGTGGTGCTTCACACTTAACCTATCGCAAATCAGATTTAGTAATAATCTACTTCCAACTCTCTGGCAGTGGGTTAAAAAAAAAAAAACCTCTCTTTACTCTGAGATTTTGGTTTTGGTGCTTAATTAGCTTGGTTCCACCATTATTGTGTTTTAAAAGTAAAACATGATTTCATAATGAGCAGTGAAACCACAGACGAGATGGTGTCGCAATTGGAGGCACTCAGATAAGCAAGAGTCAAACCAGATGCTCGTGTGCCTGGGGGGGAGAGAGGGGCTGCACCCCAATCGGACTAAGCCTGATGTCTGGGCTGTCCCAGGCACTCAATGCTTACACCGCTGACCCCTCACCCTTATTTTACTCTATTTGAAAAGAACATCAGAATTGGGAGGGCAGGAATGGGCCGAATTAATCAGAATCTTTTCCTCCAACTCCAACCCTGGCTGCTGCTTATTTCTCTTCTGGGCAGCTCTCTCCCAGCTGCTCCCTGGTGCCTTTGGATTTCTGTCTCACACCCTGTGCAGGTGTGACCGTCCCCAAAGAATTGAAAGTTGCACAGCAGCTGCTTGGCGGGGAGGATGTCCTGCTCCCGTGCTCAGCCTGGATGCCCTCAGGGTGGAACTTCCTCAAACCTGCAAGCCCTCTCCCCATTCCAAATGTGCACATCCTCAGAGCTGAGTTTGCTTTGAAAATGTAGGATGGTGGAAAGCAAATGTGGCCAGAAAAAAACCCATGTCTGTCAAAGCCTGGGGCAGGAGCACACAGAACAGAGGGCGTCCAGGGTGGGAGGCAGATATGAACTTTTTCCTACACTTGGGAATGTCACAATTTTGAAAGTGCTGTGGCAACTGGAGTCCCAGGCCTCTTCTCAGCCTGTGCGCTTTCCCTCCATCTAGAACAGATCTTTTCACTCAAACATTTAAAACCTTCAGTCTGTGGCCTGCTAGGAGACAGGCTGCACAGCATCCCCGCCTGAGCTCCACTCCTGCCCCATGTGCGCCGCCCCCCGTCCGTGGAAAAATGTCTCTCAGGAAACCGGTCCCTGTTGCCAAAAAGGTTGGGGACTGCTGCCTTAAATACACGCGTTTTATTTCTTGCAAGTTGATTTAATGATTATCGAGCAGAAGCATTCTAAAAATGTAGGAACGATTAGCTAGCTAATCTTCGGTTTATTTGGTAAACAGTAATCGGGCAGCTACCACTTCTCTCTGGGCAAAGAGAATAAACAGATAAACGGGGTGATGCCAGACGGCGATGTGTGTCTCAGAGAGGAGAGAGGGGAGCTGGCAGGTGCAGCTCCAGAGAGCTTGGAGACGCCCGCACGCCGCCATGCGGTGCCCTTTTTACAGCTGAGGAAACGGAGGCTGAGCAGTTAGTAGACTGAACACAGCAAAGTCACCCGGATGGTGGCAGGACTGGGATTTAGATGTGTCTGAGGCCAGTATCTAAACTCTTAACTATTTCGCTTGCTGCTTAGAACATCATCTTTTTTCCCAGTAACTTAACTTGCTTTCTCAGGTGGCCCCAGTCCCCCAACCCCTAGAAGTGACCGTTGCTTTTACTGACGGGGAGCTGGAGGCTGTGATCTGCCCAGGGCCCCGCCAGTGCGGGGCACCCGGCCGGGACTCGCTGTCTCTGCATGTCAGACCACAGAGGACCACTGGCTCCATCCTGCTGGGCTGCTGGGGACATCTGAGTGGGAAGGACTTGCCTCTCTGTGAAGAGTGATCTCTGACGTGGTTCGGTCTGCAATGCTCGGGCACCAGCAGCCCTAGAGCCGAGAGAATATAGATTTCAGTAAAGATTGTCACAGAAAGACCTCCTTAACTGCCATCAACTTTAACCTCCACTGCCCTGTGTGGCTGCGGCATACATCCTGACTTGTGCCCAGCAGAGATTCTGGCACAGAGTGAGAGCAGGAAAGATCCTTCCCGCCATAGGAGACCTGCTGTGACCATGGCCACTCCTTCCACTCTTTGTTTTTATTTTATTTTAATTTATTTATTTATTTATTTTGCAGCTTTTGGCCAGGGCTGGGTTTGAACCCACCACCTCCAGTATATGGGGCTGGTCCCCTACTCCTTTGAGCCCCAGGCGCTACCCTTTATTTTTATTTTTTTAAAAAAGAGACCCAGCCCCACTCTGGGCCTGCTGTGCCTGGGTCTCCAGCCCCACCTTGGGGCCAGGCTGACGGGACCTCCCAGAGCTGCCTCTCTCTGCAGTTTGGGTTTGGCGCTGGGGAGCCTGAAACTGCTCTGAGGATGCCTCACCTATGCCGAGCCCACCTCTGCTTTAAGAAATTTCCTGGGGGAAGCATTTCATCCTTTTATGTATACAGTATTCAAGTACATTCCCCCTGGTCTGAGATTTATTTTGTTAGGAAAGGGATAGACGCTTGTTTGAACAAAGTCAGCTGACATGATGAACACCAGAGGACAAGTCCTCCCCCCTGGATTCCTCACCTGCAGGGAGAGGTGCTGGGACTAACATGCAGAACTTTTCTACACGTCTTCAAAGCTCTTCCCTGTGTGCTTTCTTTACAGACAGGGGATCACCTCACACATTGTCCTTCCACTTGCTTTTTTCACTTATTTAGTTTACCATGGCCCGCTCTCAAAATCAGGATGAGAAAGTCTTTTGCAACCAGAGTACTGGATCAATCCAGTGAACTGAACAATCAATGCAGTTTCTTAAAGTCAGTCATTTTCTTTGGGCAGGGAGAGACCTACAACCCTACCCATTTCCCCTTTTCCTTTGGCTGCTAGGAAGCTCAAAGTTTAATTCTATTATGATGTCATGAACTCCCCACCCTGCTCTACACTGGAATTGAGTTGGTAGCACGAATGAGAACCTTTCACCACACACTTATTTTTACACTCTGGATTAGAAACTTCCCATGAACAAGGGAAACGTTCTTTCCATCTTTGTCTTTTATCCTCTGTCCACTGCCCAGTGTGTGCACGATGGGCTTTGTTTAATGACAAATGCAGGTACCTGGCACATCCTCCGTCACTCACTTCTCTCTTCTTTTTCACTGGTTTTTGTTTTATTAGAATTTTCTAATTATCCTTCTTATTCCACTTTGTTTTAAAGATGTACTAAATTATTTGGGGCACCAGGTGGGATATAAAACTTTATAGATATTTTAAAGCAAAAAAGGAGCCATCAAAGTAATGGAATGAACTGATATTAAATCCAGGTCACCCTCGGTGATTACGGATGGATGCTGCTTCCTCGGATTATTATTTGTTTTTTAAGGTGGGGAATTATGTCGGCAGAAAACAACAGAATGGTATTTATAAACTCTTAATTATTCTATACTAAAGAGCTATAATGAGAAAGCAGAAAGGGAAGTTTCCACTGAACAACTAAACGTAATTACCCAGGTTGGTTAAACGCAGTAAAACAAAAGAAGGAAATAATCACAGAATCATTCCACAAGCCGAGATGTTGTCCTGATGCCAGGACAGCCCCAGTAGAGAGGGGCCTCGTCATGGGCTGTCATTTATTCAGTGACAAGAGACTGTTGGCCTCTCCTGAGTGCCAGGCTCAGTGTTTGGTGCCACATAGGACAGATGGAGAGTTTCCTTCCAAGCCCAGGGACTTCTGAAATGTCTGCATCAGAGGGGCTGGGGACATGAAGCTTGTTCTGAAAGAGGACAACCTAACCCTGTTGTGTTTACTTGGACTCCTTGCGGGGACCTGAGGAGAGCCCCGTGGAGGTTGAAAGTGGGGCTGTGACTCTCCAGATCACCTCTGAGGCCACCAGTGCCCAAGGAGCTGGGCACCTAGCAGGGGAGTTGCACAGGAAGTCCTCCGTGATATCACAGACCCCTCAAGTCCCTCTCCCTCCCTGTGCCTTGTCTCTGTGGGAGGGACCTGGGGCCATTGTCTTCCCAGACCCACCACCCTGACCCCTTTTCCTCACTGAGCACCAATAGTAAATGGTATTGAAAAACGGGGCCTGAGACTCCCTTTCTCCTGGCAGGTCTCTGCCTCCTCAGGAGCAGTGATGCACCTGTCAGTGACCTGACGTCCGGTGACATCCAGTGATGCCCAGCAATGCCCAATCTGCCTAGTAATTCCAACGATGTCCAGTCATGCCTGCAGTGGCCACTGGGAATGGTCCTTCCCACGGCCCCAGTGTCAGCGTGCTCTGAGCATCCTTCCCCTGCTGAGGGTTTGGAGAAGCTCTGGGCCCACCCGCTGTGGTTTCCCTCAGGTCTTCTCCACTGGAGAACTGCAGAGGAAGAGGAGGAGGGATGGGAGGATGGAGAAGGAGGAGACGGGGGAGAAGGACAGGGAGGCGGGGAGATGCATGAAGTAGCACCATGGGAAAATCCCCTGCTCGATTTTTCCTGGAGGTGGAGGTCTGCAGATAGGTGCTCCTGGTGGCGAGGCCTGTGAAACCCCTGTGACGTCTGGGAAAGGAAGAAGTGGGACTGGATGTGCCTTGGTCCCTTCCAGCTTGCAATTCCCCGCGGTCAGCACATACTGGGTCATGTTCAGGGCTTGGGGCACTGACGGTATCGTGCCGACGTGCACACAGCCTTCGCAGTGAATGAATATTATTTCATTACAAGAACAAATTATTATTATTTCCAAATAGAGGGCAAAATGGGGCCCAGGATTATTGAAACCATACCTCCCAAGGACTATCAGCTCCTGTCTAAAGACATTGATCTCTCCTCCCGGGCAGCTAAGTCTGGAGAAATTTGCTTCTAATTATCAATCAGCACTGACTTAATGGGTCTTAGCTGTCTTATCACATTTAGGGTACATGTCTACTTAAGATAGTTAATTTAAAGTGATATCCTTAATTTCCTCATGGTTTCCAAAGTTTACATTAACTTTAACCTGCTTGTTTGCAAATGCGTTAGCTCTCTGATGACCTTGAGACAAAAGTCACGCTTTGGTCTTCACTTACTTCAGGATAACAGTCACGTTTGAGTTTCCCATCACTGCCCTGTCCTCGTGGAATACAAGTGACAATAGTCTCTCTCATGTGCACATGGCACCCTGACTTGGAACAGGCTTCCAGACACATGACCGTGACGGGCTGGCTGTGACTGACACTGGCGAGCACTTGCTGTGTGCCAGACATGGGACGCGCTCTGCAGCCGTGGTCTCACGGCATGGAGCCTACACCTAGCGGGCAGTCTCCATGATGTGCCCACTTTATAGAGACGGAAAGTGAGGTCCTGGCTACACAGCCGGTGACCAACAGAACAAAGGGCCACCCATGTCTAGTAAAGGGCAGCCTCCCCTTTAAGCCAAGTGGCCATTGGGATAGACGGTGTGCCATGAACCCAGATGCAGGTGGGACAGTGGTGGACAATCAGGGTGCCCAGGAGAGTGCCCAGCACCAGCAAGTGTTGTCCCACTTGTCCTTTGCCCTGGAATTCTGGGGTGGCCAAATCTGGCAGCATTCAGTACCCACCTGGCAGGTGCCTATGTCCACTCTGAGGTCAAGTGACCTGGCTGAGGTCACGTGGGTAGAAGATGGGACAGGAAGCCTGCGTGGGAGCGTGAGCCCTCTTGTGCCCTTGTGCCTTGATGGTAGGGCAGGATTCTTATGCATTTCACCTTAAACAGAACTCCAGGCTGCTAGCAGGGTCCCCAGGGTCTGCAGAGCCTGTGTCTCCCTCTGGGGAGGGGCTGCTTAGTTGGAGGGATTAGAGCTGGTGAGCAGGGACCCCTGAAGGAAAGGTCCTCACCGCCCCAGAGGGAGGAGTGCACTCCTCCACAGGCTGCTCTGGGGACTGAGGGGAGAGCCAAGGAAGGACCTGGCCCCCAGTAGGAGCTCAGTCAGTGTTCTGCCCACTGCATTCTCCCCTCAGCATCACAGTCTGCTGCCAAAACCTTCCCAATGATGACACAATGGCCGTAGCTTTTGCTCTGAGCTTCCTAGTGGCCCAGGTGAAAAGGGAAGATGATCATTGCATATTTTTTCAAAGCTACTAAAAGGGAAATACATTGTACACTTGCTTATAGAAATAGAATTTTTGTTAACATGAAACTTTTAAAAAAATTTCCCAGCTGGGGAAATGCCCCGAGGCAGGCCAGGTGAGTAGACGGTTCACAGAGTGGACTGCAGCAGAATGACACGGTCACAGTCCACAGTGAGCAGCACCTCTGTGCTGGGCGGGGACCCACGATCCATGTGTGGTCAACTCACCATTGTCTCCTTAGAGCAATCATGGAGGGGGCTATTGCCAGGCCTGCTCTGCAGGATGGACATGGTGGCCCAGACCACGGGTTGGGCCATGCCTGAGGCCTTGGCGGGTGGTGCTGGCTGTAGCATTTTCTCCAAGTTCACAAGCCGTCTCCTGCAGTTCCCACCAAGATCTGCTAGAAGATGTGGCCATATCGCCTGCTATGCTCCCACATCTCTGTCATCTGTCTGGTCCAGGACAAACCAGTGTCCATCTTTTGTTCCCTGAGGCAAAGGGGAGGAACATCTGTCCAAGGAGGTCGCACTGCCAGGACCCACTGACGCTGTCCACGGAGTCTGAATGCTAAGTGCAGCGTTATGCTGGAGAGGAATAAAGAAGCAAATTAGGGGGATTGGAGGGACCATTTTTGAGGCATATCTTACAGGGGTACAAGTGAAACTCTCTAAGTAGAATCAGAATGTTTTAAAACTATAACTGAGAAAATGACATGAAGGCTGTGTTGATCAGTTTGATGGAAGTATTTCGGATTGCATGTGAAAACCCCTCACTGTACCCCAGAAGTGTATTAATGTACATAGTTACCATTCAATAAAAAAAAAAAAAAAGAAAAAGAAAAAGACCATACAGCATTCTTTCCACCTCTTTCTGGATGTGAGGACATAACAAGAAGGTAGCCGTCTACAAGCCAGGAAGAGAGCCCTCACCAGAAACCAGCTGTGCAGGCCACCTGACCTTGGACTTCCAGCCTCCATATCTGTGACAAATTTCTGTTGTTCATAAGCCACCCAGTACTTGCTATAGCAGCCTGAACTGATTAAGACACCCAGCTAGGGCTACAGGACCTGACTGCTTGAAATTCCCCAGAATAAGAAAGGAGGCAGTCCCTGGTTTACTGATAGAGACCTTGTGCTGATCCCTCTGTAATTAAGTGAGTCTTTAATACTTTAACAGTAAAATTCCCCTTTATTGCTTCCTTGAACCACATACTCATGACCCCTATTATTTCTCCTGTCAACTAAACATCTTGAGACATTCATTTTATTATTTTATTTTACTTTATTTTTTGAGACAGAGTCTCACTTTGTCATCCTTGGTAGAGTGCCGTGGTGTTACAGCTCACAGCAACCTCAAACTCTTGGGCTCAAGCAATTCTCTTGCCTCAGCCTCCCAAGTAGCTGGGACTACAGGAACCCGCCGCAACACACAGCTATTTATAGAGGTGGGAGGGTCTCACTCTGGCTCAGGCTGTACTCAAACCTGTGAACTTAAGCAATCCACTGGCCTTGGCCTCCTAGAGTGCTAGGATTACAGGCGTGAGCCACTTTGCCCAGCAAGACATTCATTTTAAAAGAAGCATTTGTATTAGACTTAATATAGTCATTCAAATGTGGAAGCATATTACTGAGTAACATATGTAAACATCTTACACTAACTGGTTTAACAGCTTGTTTTAGGGCAAAAGAATAACGAGAGAAGGGGGTGGGGGAAGGGTGGGAAAGAGAGAAAAGGAGGAAGAATTAAGTGAATCAGCATCTCTGAGTGAGGTCGAGGAATCTTTCAATTATGAAGTTACTCTAGCAACTCTGATAAGCGCTAAAGTTTTAGAAGCACCTCCAAGGGGAGGCAGACTGATTAGCCCACAGCAGTCATACCAAATCCACCTGTCAGCTTGGAGCATCTCACCCCATCCCCTACCGAGGCAAATATCCTAAGAACAGACACAAAACTTCCCAGATTCTAAACCTCCCAATGCAAACCTGTTAAGGAACGAAAAACACCCCAATTGCATAGTGATTGATGCATGGGTTCCTGCTAAAGTTTTCAGACAGACTATTATTGTCCATTATTCCACTTCTCAGAAGCACAGTTGACAGGGTCTTTCTGATTCACCTGTGCGAGTTTCAATGTGCTCGGCTTACCAGTGTTGCTGGGATGGCTTCATTTGTTTCCATCTGTGCAGATATTACATTTCTTGTTTTTTGTGCATCTCAAAACTTTTGTAATGACCCACATATAACTCAGCTGGACTTAAAAAATATGTTCCTATTGAGAAATATTTATTTGAATGGCATTTAGCCCTGATTGTTATTGATCATTGTGGTCATTATTTGCTAACATTTTTTGAGCGCTTACTATGTATCCAACATGGGACTAAGTGTTCCACATTATTAATCTCACTTAATCCTCAGAGCAAACCTCTGTAGCAGGTGCTATTATCGATTTCCACTTAACAAATGAGCATAGCAGAGAAACACAATTGACAATTATAAAAAACTGAGAACCCACCCAGCTATAGGAGACTGAGCCAAGCCGGGCCTTGTGGCCCTGGGAGACCTGGCGGGTTCTTCCCCGATGCACACACCCGCCAAAAGCAGTGTGGCTCCTGGAAGAAACGGCTGCAAATGCCCCAGGGAAGTGTTCTGGATGGTTGAGAACCAAGACACCCAACTCCTAATGAAAGCTTGAGGAATAAACTAGGCTTCATCTGGTCACCTGGTAAAAGGGTTAATCTTTTATTACTTTCTTTCTCTATTAGGTTCTTTGCTAAAAATGATAAAATAAGTGTAAAGGAATTTCGAAAAGCAAAAAACACCAGATAAAAGCTGCCTCAATTTTTTTTTGTCCAGTTTATATAGATAGATGCAGAAAATGCTCTCAAGATAATTAAAAAACAGTACAAACAAAATCTCTCCGTTAAATTTTAAGAAATCCATGCTAAAGTCTACTCATCCCTTGACAACTTTTTCTCTGAAAAGCTCACCCCTACCTTGCCCAGCTACAATTACACATGACCCTGACCCTTGGCTGTAACTGGTTTAGCTCAAGCATGGACAACTGACCAGTCCTGGCCAACTAGAGCCCCTTTCTAGATATCTGGGGAGAACTAATCAGTATCTTCTGGCAATCATAGCTAAGGACACATGTTTAGGATTCAGGGGGCTACCATGCACACAGGCAGGCATGACACACTGGTCTTTGGGGAGAGAGGAGTAAAGCTTGTAGGCTCAGGAGATGAGTGACCAGGGCCCCAACAAGCCTGGGTCCCTGTTGGCCCCCTACTTCCTAGATCAGGCCCTTCCAGGCACCAGACTCATTCCTGCCCTTTTTTCCCACACTGTAGCCAGAACAAGTAGATTCTGTTTCTTATGGTCAGAAAGGACTGACCAGTGCAGAGGGGCAAGGTGTACAGTGCCCTAAAGGTTGCCATGTCTGCCTCTGTTGCCCCTCCTGAAATAAGTCCTCATCTGTAGTCCCAGGTCACCCCTAGGTCTTATCCCAGCCTGTGCCTGGCTTGCCTATTCCTAATGCCACCTCCCTGCACCTCAGCTCAGCCTCCCGCACTCTTGCTCTCTGATCTTCATTTGCCCACCTGGACAACTGACTGGACAATAAGCCTAACTCAGGGTTAGAGTCATGGTCATCCCACTGCCCAGGCTCCTGCATCATCCACTGTTTTTGTATCCTCCTCCAACAATACCCAGTTTAAAGCTGAGCAAAGCCCGAGTGCAGTGTAGTGCATCCCACTGGCCGACTGGGCGCCTGGTAACAGACCTTTAACCTCTTTCCTTATCAAAATCCAAACAATGGGGAAATGGCACCTTAAAAAACTTGTAAAGTCAACAGAAAGCCTTGGTTATGTCCTTGACCTAAGTGGACCTGGGGTCCTTCTTTCTGCCCCTCCCTCAGACTCACTCTCCCGGTAGACACTTCTTGGCTGTACCTGGGATATAAATGGCGCCACCATTGCACCAATGCGACACAGGGAGCCGCTGGTTCCCATCCCCAGGGCGCGCGTGGTGGTGGGGTAGACCTGCAGGGGAAGCAGAGAAAGCGCTGGTCAGTGTGGGTCTCCTGCCCGAGCCCTCCTCTCTCCCCTGCCCAGGCTTTGCTATGTGTAGAATAACAAACAGACTCACAGAATTCAGAGGACAACTTTGAATTTTCATAGCAATAAATATCAGCAAAACATAAACACTTAGAACTTATCTTTTAAAGGAGCAAATTCCAAAAATATATATTTAGTTGAATTATTTTAAATATAATTTTAGATAGATAAGCTCTGGAATCAGATAGATTTCCACTTCAGAGCTGTCAATATTCTACTGAATGGAAAAAAAAAATTCCCCAAAGAGTAATGATTTGATGAAATGTTTAATATAGATACAGTGAAAAAAACTGACCAGAAGGCCAGGCAGCTGCCCTACCATTCCTAACTATTAGAATAGTTACCATTCACAACTATTTTATTTTTTCTTTTCTTTTTTTTAAAGACAGGGGCCAATTCTGTTACCTCCCATCTCATTCTCCTGAGTATCTGAGGAATACAAGTATGTCCCACCATGCCCAGCTAATAAAAAAAAATTTTTTTAAGAGATGGGGTCTTGCTATGTTGCCCAGGCTGATCTCAAGTGAACTTCCCAGGCTGCTGAGATTTTATAAGCACGAGCAACCATACCTGGCCATATTCTACTTTTGTGCTGCAACTTTTTTACATTTGTTTTGTTTTTATTTTTTACTTTTTTTTTTTATTGAATGGTAACTAACTTCTGGGGTACAGTGTGGGGTTACATTTGTAATAAAACCTCATTAACTGATACTTCTTTTTCTTTTTTTTTTTTTTGAGATAGAGTCTCACTATGTCACCCTGGATAGAGTGCCTTGGCATCACAGATCACGGCAACCTCAAACTCTTGGACTTAAGCGATTCTCTTGCCTCAGCCTCTCAAGTAGCTGGGACTGCAGGTGGCTGCCACAACACACAGCTATTTTTTGTTGCAGTTGTCATTGTTGTTTAGCTGGCCCGGGGCCAGGTTCCAACCTACCAGCCTCAGTGTATGTGGCTGGCACTGTAACCACTTGCTATGGGTACCAAGCCTGGTACTTCTTTGATGCAAAATTCTTATAGGAATTGGCAGAAATTTAATAAATCTGCAAGTTTTAATAAATTATAAGGAAAATACTTTATAGGAAAGTATGATTTCTCAAAATGCTGAAACTTTTAAAATGCTATCTAATACAAAACAGTTTTTATCAACTCAGCAAAGCAAAGCATGCAGCCACTTTAGTAAGCCACATCTTGTTAGTCCCCATCTGTCAAATGCAAAAAATAAGATACTTCCCTGCCTCAAAGGATACTTCTATACTTACAGGAGAAGGCCTAGGAGTGGAATGTCTTTGTAGGAAACATTATTTATTTGTTATTTTCTGAAAATTAAAGTTGCTGACTATAATTTAAAAAATGGATTCAGATGTATAATGATATCATTTTCTTTGATATAATACTCAAGTCTTTTCTTCATCTTTTGAGGTCATCAGAGAGATGGAATAATAGACAGCTATTGGTTTTAGGTACAACTCTTTGAAATTTTTTAACAATAGATATAAAAAAAAAAACACTTAGAAATGACCCTTGAAATCAGCAAATTCCAAAACACAAGGTCAATTGAGTATTCCAAACATGATTCTAGAAGCACACCACATTACTAGATTTTTTTAGTTTCATATATATTCATGAGATAATTTTAGATTTTGTTAATGAAACTAAATAAAGTATTACATATACTTCAAATATCTCATAATTTTCTATTTTTATCTGTGTGTGAGGGGAAGATTACCTTTCTCTCTGTGGCTTCAATGGTTTTTCACATGTCAAATCTTTAACTGGAATGGACTTTTCCATTTCCCAGATGAGAAGGAAGGCAGCTTTATCAGTCCCTGCAGTGCGGTTTCCTCTAGCTCCACAGATTACAAAACCAGTTAAAATACTCTTAAGTTCCCTATGCAAATATTGTTTCATTTCTAGGAATATTAGATTTCTAAACTGGGGAGTATATTCTCTAGTTACATTAAGCAGTACCTTCTGTATAGTAGATGTATAAATTCAATAAATAAATGAATAAAGAATCAGTGAATTTTATATTAATATTTGAGCTACATGGAGCAAATAAGAGGTGGAGGAGGAAGTGATCTTCAAAAGACTAAGGACAAAAAATGCATTCTAATTTTACAAAGAGAAATGGAGCCAGGTGTGGTGTCTCACACCTTCTAATCCAAGCACTCTGGGAGACCGAGGCAGGTGGATTGCTTGGGCTCAAGAGTTCAAGACCAGCCTGAGCAAGAACGAGACCCCATCACTGCTAAAAAGAGAACAACGTAATTTAAAAATTTGTACCCTCATATTGATTTGAAATTAAAAAATTAAATTAAAAAAAAAGAAAAAACTAACCGGGCATAGTGGCAGGTGCCTATAGCCTCAGCTACTCAGAAGTCTGAAGCAAGAGGATTGCTTAAGCCCAAGAGTTTGAGGTTGCTGTGAGCTATGACACCATAGTACTCTACACAGGGTGACAGAGTGAGAGTATGTCTCAAAAAAAAAAAAAGCGAGATAAATGGGGAGACAGCGAGTTGCCACCTGACTGTCTCACTTCGAGAAGCACATTGTTAGAGCAATGAGCTTTCCTTTATATGCACGCTATCCAGTGAGATTGGCCAATAGTAGACTGAGTGGGAGAGGGGAAAATCCGTGTCAAATACAGGCAGTCCCCGGATACAAACAAGATAGGTTCTGCAGGTTAGTTCTTAAGTTGAATTGCATTTAAGTTGAAACAGGTACATTTACCTATTACCTAGTGAGTCAGATGTTCGTAACTTACTGTAATAGCCTCCCTTGGTAAGTGCAAGTTGTATGTAAGGTGACTGTTTATAACCTGGGGGCTGCCTGTAAACCTTGTTTTTTTTTTTTTTGTTTTTTTTTTTGAGACAGAGCCTGAAGCTGTCATGCTGAGTAGAGTGCCATGGCACCACAACTCACAGCAACCTCCAACTCCTAGGCTTAAGCAATTCTCTTGCCTCAGCCTCCCAAGTAGCGGGGACTACAGGCACCAGCTACAATGCCCGGCTATTTTTTGGTTGTAGTTGTCACTATTGTTTGGCAGGACCTGGGCTGGATTTGAACCTGCCAGCTCTGGTGTATGTGGCTGGCACCTTAGCCACTTGAGCTCCAGGCGCCAAGCCCTTCTGTTGTCTTTTTAAAAGTCACCAGAAGCCAGAGATGCCTTACCTTGGATGGACACTCTCTATGAGCAGCTCACCTTGCACTCCCTGATGTAACCAGACCCTTGAAGGAAACTAACCTCAGCTGTGTAAATGTAGATGGTGTTGAAATTTGCTGCCACCAAAGCCCTCAGCGTGAAGAGGAAGCCAGTCAGGCCAGCACTGGGGAACAGGAAGCAGGAGATGGGAAGTTAGAAGGGAGTGTGAGGACCCCACCGGCTCAGTTCAGCTGCATCCACCAAAGCTTAGAACCCAGGGCAGGGGCTGCTTTTCAATTAGTCCGATGGTGGGGTCCTGAGGCAAACCTCCTCCCAACTCTACACCGGGCCCTCTCCAGTCCCCCAAAGGGGCTGTTCCAGCTTGACCCCCAGATTAGCACACCTGTTGCCCTTACCCCCTGGAAAATGGTACAATTTGCAGCATCAATGATGTATATTATAGCTCAGGCCCCTCTAGGCCTGCAAATTAAGAATGAAATGAATTTTCACACCACAGCCGTGATCATTATTTAGATCACTCAACTCCCTTGGAGTTAATCCAAATAACTTGATTAACAACTACAGTCCCACTTCTCCAGGAAGCACGATACAATGACCCTAAATATTTTGGTGGGTAGAGTGAGGACACCAGGACTGGTGTCCCTCTCTTGCACTCTCTAAGAAAGAGCAGGCACAATAGGAAGAGGAACAGGGAGGGGAAGGCACCAGGCACCATCCTTCCAGTCAAACAAGCTGCCCGTTCTTTGCTTACCCTGGTGAAAGGGACTGTCCCTTCTCCCACTGTATTGAGCACCATGGGTCAGGAGACCCTATTTTCAAACTATGGCATAGAACTTGCTTGTTTTGAAGCAACCCAAGAGAAAATACCTTGAAGTGCAAATATTGAGGAGAAGGAAGAACAAAGCTGTGCATCCCATGGTGATGGACAGGGTCAGCCGTCTGCCCAGGAAATTAATGCCCAGCATATTCAAAGGATTCACTGCAAAGCAAACAGCAAGACAATTTCTGGAGACTTGGAATGCAAGTGGCATATATCAGTGCTGGCATGGACTCATCCTTGTCATCTCAGAAAAAGCAACTTCATCCAAACCTCCTGAGTATTCCAGCCAAAACCCAGCCCTGTTGCTGTCATAGCTCCTTCAACAGACTTTCCCACGTGGGTTCAAGAAGGACAGGCACTGGTGCCCGAGATGCTTATCATATCACATATGTCTGTTGCCAACTTGCTAGACCTTTATTTTGAACACTTTGTACTGTTTTCCATCAAATTCAAGGTGCCAGTGCTTTTCAAGAACCATCATTTTATGTCTACTCAAACAGAAATAATGTTACCAATTGAAAGCTGTAAGTTGTCGTGAGACATCCCAATTTCAGAGATGTCAAAATGTAAAAAAAACAAAAATACATCTCGGAACTGATATAATACAGGAACTCAAAACTCTGCCCCCTCCACACTTCTCTTCCCCTACACCAATCCAAACTGGAGACAGGTCAGCCTGATGTGGGGACTTGTTCCATTCTCCTAGGTGGGAACCATGTCATAGGGTCACACTTCTCTCCTCTGAGACTGAGGCTCCATTGCACATACCCCACCCAAAACAGAGGAAGGCACCCAACAGGCAGAGGGACACTTACAAGCAATTTCACCGATGGTGCTGATGATCATGGTCTGGTAGTCTGAGGGGGCAAACATGTGGCAGTAGCAGGGGCTCTGAGCCTCCTCCGAGTGCCCCCCAGCCTCTACCACCTTCGACTTCGACTTCAACTTGGACCCACAGACGAGGTCCCTCTCTAGCAGCTCGGCACTGGCCAGGATAATCCCATAGTAGGCGAAAGAGATTCCCAGCCTGGAAGTGAGAGAAGAACATTGATAGCAAACGCTATGGCAGACCTGGAGGACCGATGGGTAGCACCCTGAGAGGTGGGGAAGTGGAAAGGGCATCCAGAACGGGAGGCACAGGATACAGAAAGGCAGAGGAACAGCGAGCCCAGCTCACACACCACAAGTAACATTCACATCAGTGTCTTTGGGGAAAAAAACACCTGCATCTGTTGGGTATAACCTCAGAAGTGGAATTCCTGGGCCATATGATACACATATTTTCAGATACCAACAAACAGTTTTCCAAAGTAGTTGTGCTAATTTGAACCCTAATCAGCTATGCATGAAAGTTCCAATTACTTTACATCCTTCCCAATGCTTGGTACAGTCAGGTTTTAATTCTGGAGAACTTGTGGATTTGTAGCAGTATCTCGTTGGGTTTTATTTTATTTATTTATTTGAGATAGAGTCTCACTATGTCATCCTCAGTAGAGTGCCATGGCGTCATAGCTTACAGCAACCTCACTCCTGGGCTCAAGCAATTCTCTTGGCTCAGCCTCCTGAGTAGTTGGGACTACAGGCACCTGCCACAATTCCCAGTTATTTTTCAAGACAGGGGTCTCCATCTGGCTCAGGCTGGTCTTGAACCTGTGAGCTCAAGCAACCCATCTGCCTCAGTCTTGCAAGTGCTAGAATTACAGGTGGGAGCTACCACACCTAGCCTTCATTGGGTTTTAATTTGCATATCCCTGGGGACTTTAAGGCTGAGCATCTTTTAACATGTTTAATTGGA
Organism: Galagoides demidoff; assembly: GCA_963574575.1. Taxonomy (NCBI): domain Eukaryota; kingdom Metazoa; phylum Chordata; class Mammalia; order Primates; family Galagidae; genus Galagoides; species Galagoides demidoff. Next base: position 18,436 of record CAUYQV010037168.1, read on the forward strand.
GTACATTTTTGGTCACGTGCCTGTTCAAGTCTCTTGCCTATTTCTAAACAAGGTTGCCTATTTTATCTTGTTGTAAAAAATTACATACCATAATATTACATATCATTATATCTCATAACTATATATAAATTTTTGGCTCTATACATTGCAAATTTCTTCTCCCAGTTGGTGGGATATCTTTCAGGTTCTTCGTGCTATTTTGTGGCACAGAGTTCCTAATTTAGTGTAGTAAAATTCAATCTTTTGTAATTTTATAGTTAGCACATTTCGTGTCCTATTTAGGAAATCTTTGCTTACTCAAGGTCTTGGCTGCGCAGAAATGAATCACAGAAAGGATCACAAGAGTCTATTCCATTAAATTTGATTATTGGTGACTTGGAAGAATCAGTTTCTATCATGTGGTGAGGGAAAAAGCCCAGGCCATAAAAGGTTAGGTATTGAGCTTGTATGTTCATAAGGAAAGTTTAAAAAGCTGTTTGTAGACATTTAGGGTTTTTTTCTCTTTTTAAAAATTGTATTTATTTTTGTTGATGATGGTGGTGGTGTTTGTAAAATATTATAGAATAAGACATAACCGGATTAATATTAGGAGTCTGTCTTGTGCTTCTCCTCAGGAGCACTCAGAGTGGATTGACTTAGGTGTGCTTCCTCTAAATGCTTGTTTTATTTAAAACTTGTTTTGAAATAATTAACACTCTTACCATATGACCCAGATCTGTAATGTGGTCCGTAAATACTTAGCATCCAGTAGGTCTGCAAATCTTCCTCTTTTTTCCTGAGGTAGCAAAAAGGGGGATCCAGAACACATTTAGCAGGACAAGGATGAGGGAAGGTGTCCCCATTTTAGATCATAGATGACGAAAAGAATGTGGGAAAGTGGTCAGTGAAATGACCCCTCAGCTCCCAGGAGAACCACTCACCCAAACCACAGAAAATTGTTTTCAACACATTCACCTCTGGCACTCAGTCTTTGGCGTTTAATTACCATTGGCAAGTACCAGAATTCACTGAACTTAAGATCCAGACCCTTTCACTCTTTCCTCCTCACCAATGCTGGTGAGGAGGTGGGCAGAGTGGAGGGTATATAAAAAGTAAACATGATAGTGATAGGAGATTCTTTTAAAATTAACATTAAAATGAAAAATGTTGTATTAAAAAGGCATGAGGCTTGCATAAGAAAACAGTGGCATAAAATTGAAAGGGGGGTAGAATGCTGCAGGTTCAAGTTTGAGAAGGAAAGAGAGAGGAAGGAGGAAGGGGGAGAAAGAAGAGGGAGGAGGGAGAAGTAGAGGGTGGAGGGAAGTGGGAGTTGGAACAAGAAGGGTGGACGAGGGAAGAAAGAGGAGGGAGAGAGAACTCCGTGCTGATCTCAGTGTTTCTGTCCTGGGTCTGATGCACAAAACACACACCAAGACCGGCCAAGTCTGGGCACTCATGATCATACAGCTGTCCACAGTTTTGAGTTAATTGTACCCGTCAACACTTTTTTCTGCAACAATGTTTATTTTTTATACTGCTGATAATCAAAATTTCATAGCCACTTAAAGATTATGTTCTAGTCCCTATAAAGCATGATGGCCTCCCTCATTGAATCATAGTTGCCTAGCAACTAATTAGTCCCCTGCTCCCGTGCTTGCACTGTAGGATGCAGTAGTTGAGGATCTTGGTAGCAAGGCAGAAGTTAGCTGATACCGCAAAAGTAGCTTCCTGAACTCTGAGCCCACAAGGGCTTATTTCCAAAATACTGAAAATAAACTAGAATAATGGACTTGTTCTTAATCCTCTGGAAGTAAGCTCAGGTCTTCTGCTCCAAATTAGGTTGTGCTTGATAATTAGGGGATTTTGGAAGTTTTTTTTTTTTTTTTGCAGTTTCTGGCCAAGACCTGGTTTGAACCCAACACCTCTGGCATACGGGGCCAGCGCCCTACTCCTTTAAGCCACAGGCGCCGCCCATTGATAATTAGGGGAAAGACTCCCCAGAGCAATGTGCGACTACCTTACCAAAATACAACTATGAGTACAGGGAAGGTTTGGGGTATTTAATGCTCATGATTGTCACGTTATTACTGAGCACACACTACCTCACCCTTAACATGCAGGCCAGGTGGCAGTGGGATTGAAGGCGTTTATCATTAGTGACGTCCTGGGAAACCATTCAGGGACACCCAGAACAACCCTCTCTTGCCTGCATAGAGGACACTCTGACATTGCTTGTCCTGCTATGGCCCCACGGGCCCAGAGAGAAGGGTTTCAACAGAGGGATGCAGGAGGCCTGTGGCTGCTCTAGACCCCTCGCAGTCACAGCAGAGCTGAGTACAGAGCAGGCTTCCCATGGCCATGCCAGCCCTGTAAAGCTGTGACTAGGCAGCTTTTCTCTGTTCTGTGTCCCTGCTTTGCACTCATTCCCCTCCTTGATAGTGATACCTTCTCACTCTGCCAGATATCCTATATCCTGTTGTCTTCCTCCTCCTCCTATCAAAATTTGCACCAAGCCATGAATCTATACATTCACTTGCTCAAATGGCTGATTGATAAAGATTGTGAGAGGCCTTGAATGAGGATTCTCTGGGCTTCAACTAGTACTGGGGGCCAGGGGTTCTTGATACCTGAGCAAGTGGGGTGGTGTGTGATGTTTGTAGAATACTCATCTAGCCAGTTGTGGAGGCTCATACCTGTAATCCCAGCACTTTGGAAGGGAAAAGTGAGAAGATCATTTGAACCCAGGAATTGGAGACCAGCCTGGGTAATAAAGTGAGATCCTATCTCTACAGAAAATAAGAAAAATTAGCTGAGTATGGTGGGGCACACCTGTAGTCCCAGATACTGGGGAAGTTGAGGTGAGGGGATCATATGAGCCCAGGAGTTTAAGGTTGCAGTGAGCTATGATGTTGTCACTGCACTCCAGCCTGGGTGACAGAATAAGACTCTGTCTTAAAAAAAAAAAAAAAAAGAGAGAAAAAGAAAAAGAATATTCATCTGACAGTATTGTGCTAGGTAAAATCACAGGGACGTGAGGCAGAGAGGGGGCTGTGTCAAAGAAAGAGAATGTCTGTAAAAGTTATGCAAAATGAGAAACCACAATGGGACCTGGCAGCTGATGCGATATGGCGGCTGGGATAAGCCAAACAGTTCCCTGCAGAGCGAGGCAAGCATTAAATAAGAGCTGGTTGGGGACATGAAGTGAAATAAGCCAGGCACAAATATCATTGATTCCACTTCTATGCAATATCAAGAACAGGCAAACACATAGAGATAGAAAGTGGAGCGGAGGGTACCAAGGGCAGGGGAGCTATTGCCTCATGGACACAGAGTTTCTGTTTGGGAAGGTGAAAAACACAGTAATGATGATTACATTTGGAATGTATTTAATGCCACTAAATTGTATACTTAAAAATGGTTAAGGGCAGCGCCTGTGGCTCAGTGAGTAGGGAGCCAGCCCCATATACCAAGGGTGGAGGGTTCAAACCCCACCCTGGCCAAACTGCAACAAAAAAATAGCTAGGCATTGTGGTGGGCACCTGTAGTCCCAGCTACTCGGGAGGCTGAGGCAAGAGAATCGCCTAAGTGCAAAAGCTGGAGGTTGCTGTGAGCTGTGAAGCCACAGCACTCTACTGAGGGTGACAAAGTGAGACTCATCTCTCTTTTAAAAAATGGTTAAAATGTTACATTTTGTTCTGTGATTTTAGCCTTTAAAGAAAAATATGAGAGAGAGAAGAAGGAGATGTGGAGGAGGAAGAGGAGGGGGTGGGGAGAGGAAGGGAAGGAAGAGAAAAGAAACGACGGCGGAAGGGCGGGAATAGAAAGAAGGAAATGAAACTGTTCAGAGGAGGAAAATGAGAAGTTCTGTTTTCAACATGGTCAGTTTGCAATGTATGTACTTGTCAGTTTCAGAATAAACGTTCTAGGGAGAGAGAAGGTGGGAGCTGGGAGTGGGCTAATGTCAGGGCTGAGCACTGGGAGCTGCAGCTAGTTTCGATCTCACATTAAGGACGTTTCTTGCTGTTCCTCAGAGAAATGGCTTCTTCAGCCAGTTCACAAAGAACCCTCTTAGAATAAGTGCCATTTAGCACTAAAGAAATTGGCATATACTGTTGGTAAGAGGGCTATGAAGCTATAAAACTGTTTCAGAGAACAAGCATAAAAACAAATGAGCCACACAGCACAGAAAACAGAAGGGATGAACCAGATAGAACATACTAATTTTTAAAGTGCCATTTACAAAAGAATTTTTAAAAATTAAGTGGATAGGAATACATTTTATAAGAAATGTGCAGGACTTACATAAATAGCTATAAAACGCTGCTGAGAAACATAGAATAATTAGGGAAATATACTTGTAGCAGGATAAGAGTACTCAGTATTCTAAAGCTATTGATTCTCTCTACACTGGCCTGCAACATCAAAAAAAAAAAAAAATCCCAGTTAAACTCTCACAGGATTTTTATTGGGAAAATGTGAGCAAACCTTGAAGTGACCAGAGTTGTTCTAGAAAAATAGGTCTGAGAAAATAGCTTAGAAAATATGAAAAAAGTGTGGTGCCCATAGCTCAATGGATAGGGTGCCAGCCACATGCCCTGAGGCTGGTCGGTTCAAAATCTAGCCAGGGCCAGCTAAAAAACAACAATGACAACTGCAACAACAACAACAACAAAAACAGCCAGACATAGTGGCAGGCACCTTTAGACCCAGCTACTTGGGAGGCTGAGGCAAGAGAATGGCTTAAGCCCAAGAGTTTGAGGTTGCTGTGAGCTGAGATGCCATGACACAGTGACAGCTTGAGACTCTCTCTCTCAAAATAAAAAAGATAGTTGACCAGGAGAATTTACTCTATCAAATATGAAAAATGTATTATAAAATACTGTAATTATAAGTCATATCAGACCAATAATAGACCTGTCTATCCTTTCCCCAACAATTTGAAATGTTATCTTTATCATACAATAAATCTCCACATATATTTGAATCTATAAATCATTAGAACAGAATATTCAAAAATAGATTCAAATATATAAGGGATGGATTTTTTTTAATCTGCACAACGGGTTTGCCTTTTGCATGTGACAAAGATAGCTGTGTACCATGTTTCCTGTACCCAAGTGAGCCCAGTAAACCAAATTTACTCTACAGAAGAGAGGAAATAAAGAGTAACTGGTAATAAAGACAGAGTGTGGAAACCAATGGAGAAGAAAAAAGGCAGTACCGAAAATGTTAATAAGTCTAAAATACTAGCTTTAAAATAATGACTAATTTGGGGACACTTATAAACAAAGGGAAACAAATACAAGGCAAAAA